>JAZGTI010017715.1:0-12048 GCA_036877585.1 Botia kubotai | reverse complement strand
GACTGACTGCACTTTACACACTCTAAGGAAAATCTTACATTCTTTTTCTGACACCCTTAGTATGGCTCTCCTCCCTGATGGAATATTCCAGCTTTGATATTTCATTTTCTGAACAGCACCTCTCAAAAATGCCAGCTCATCCACCTGTTCTCCTCCCCTGTAATATTCTTCAGTTCTACCTCCATTTTCTCTTCTCCTGGGAAGTGCCATTTGTTTTCTTCTCTACAGAGACATTTGTCTATCTGTTATCATGTTTGTGTTCTGCCTCACCAGGTTCTTGACATCCTCCCCTTCCTCTCATTTTATTGATTTTATACCAAAGATAACAACTGTAATGAAACCACAAATAAAAGACCCGTACTGTTGAAACTGAATTTCATTACACAGTTTCATGAAAGCTTAATGCTGATTGGACTATCACTGCATTCTTCACTAAACTGACTATCATTCTAGGCAACATGTTTTCTACATAGCTGTGCTAGTTCAAGGACTCTTATATCACTCTGCGGTCTCCTCTGCGGTAACAAAATAATTTAAACTCAAATCAATATTTCATGTCCATTTATTTATTTATTTAGTAAGTAGCCATTTAATAAGCAAGATAATGTACAGTCAGCTGGTCGTTATCGTAAAATAAACCCAGAGAGGATGACCACCCAGAAATACTGAACATATTTTGTACATTGGTCCACTGTGCTAAACACTATGCACCACTTGGCATTCATAGTTTAAAAAAACATACACTAAGCAGAGTATTTCCATTGTGTTTAGTATAACACTTAAATTAAAAACTTACAGTTGCTACACTGCAGGCAAGACTACACTGCAGACTACACTGCAGTTTTCTCTGTCTTTGTTAGTAACATTCTTTTAATTCTTAAAGTGTCCCAAACTATTAGACAGCTATTCCACAACACACCATTTTCTCAAGAAAGAAAATCCCACCAGATGGAATTGATTAATTTTTCACAATTTTAAATAACCAACACTACATCTTAATCCCAGTGCATGCTGGCCCTTACCTCTCGAGAGATTTCTGCTTTCCATTTTATAGGCAGCCTTTAAAAGCAATCTTAGTAGTTCAGCTACCATTGGGAGTATCTGACAGGCCACCGGAACACATATACACCTACATTTGATACAACCTGCTTCAGCCCTTTTAACTGGGCATTGTCAATTGATTTAGATTTTAGGCCAAATATAGTTAGCATTAATCATTACTCAAAGATGTTTTGCTATATTTCCAGATCTGGCCAGACAGTTACTCACAGATATGTCTGATGTTGTCACTATATTTTAGGATATGCTACCCACACAGGACACATTCTACAGTCCCTCCTTGAAACCTGACCTTGATTGTATTTTTCTAGATAGAATTTATGCATTTTTTATGCTGGGCCATGATAGTTACACTGCAAAATTCAGGAAGGTAGGAAGAGCCGCTTTAGCTTATTCTGCAGGCTTATATATTTCACTGGGCATATTTTTTCACTGTTTTTAACAAATAAACACTTTGAAAACAGTTAGAAAGTAGTTTGCCATCAAATAAAATGTGAATGAAATGTATTAGTCTCACGGCATCTGTCAGACTACTTTAAAAGTGTCAATCTATTATTCACTTTCTTCTCAGAATTTAGAACTTGATCTCTAAAAACAATGAGTTTACAAGTATAGGAATTATTTTCTACATTACCAATAACTTCATCTGGCTAGGAATTAGAGACAAATTTTCTTTGTTTGTGCATATTATTTAGTGTTAAAATGACCATCATATTGCTGTAATAAAGTTAGATTCTTGCCACCTCCACAGTCTGTTTAGGACTGTTATGTTTCATAATTGATTTAGAAGTATATATTACGACTATATTAAATATTTAATTCTAATTTATTTTAAATGCATTCGAAATACCTTTTTCCAAAAACGTAGCTTGTCCGATATTATAATCCTTTGTTGGGTAAACTATCGTTGTGTGTGTAATTAAAAGGTGAATAAATTTGGTTTAAAAAGGTACATACTGCTACACAGGTACTTACTGTTTTTTATAAAGCTACCACACTTTGCGGTTAGAATCTGAAGACTAATGTTATCGATTTGTGAACAGCCGAATGGTCCCGAACCTGTCCGAAAGTTTCCGAAAACCCGAGCAAGCAACCTGTAAGGCAGCCAGGGAGGGAGCGCGTGTTTGAGGGGACTGCAAGCAGAGTGGTAGAGAGCCTCCGAGCAGAAGTAACGTGAGACAGAAACTCAGGATTTGCAACAATAGAAGCTTTTCCACTCTACCGTAGTTATAGCAACCGCTCTCAAAAAACAGGATTATAACGGCCGCGTGGCACAATAGTAGGAGAAGAGTCGCTACTCTGTGGGATCAAATAAATTTGCCTGTCGTTTTAAAAAGTGGATTTGTACGTGGCCAACTGAACCGGGTGAAACGAGCGGCTGCCGTGCACGGAAAGAAATGCAAACCGCGGCGGAACGGGGAGACGGTGAGTTCAGTACGTTTTCCCATTCATTCGGTCTCGTTGATGAAACTGGCCGACGCAAAGCTGTACTTTGACGGTGATAAGTATCTGCATTAATGAGTAAAATCGGACGCGAAATTAGTATTTCGCAGCGAGAAACTAACTAATGTGTTGATGTCAGCTAAGCTAGGTCATTAGCTAACCAAGCCATTTAAAAACTTACGGATCGTTAGTTTGGGGTGTTTTGCACAAGTGCAGATACATGTTTTCTCAGTGTAGCGATCGATTAGCAAGCATAGGCAAATTTTGGTTACCGTAACTCTCATTTGAGTACGTCCTCTTATTAAGCGTTTGAACAAGAGCAAACTGCAAGAGTAAACTCGCTAATGATGACTTTGATGAAGTATTAAACGCCTGCAATTTATAATGCAGTGCACGTATTTCTCGGGTAAATGCAGCTCACAGTTATAAACACGCAGAACCAAGTGTTCTGCGGGATATTGGTTTATGACTGAGCTGGCTGCGCGCAAGCTCAGTTCTTTAAAGACGCTTTATGTTATGCAACCTATGTAAAATATCGTTTCTAGCATTTAAGCGTTGTGCAGACGAGTCAATGTTGTGTTTACTTTGTGCATACATCGGACAGCTGATTCGGTTGGGTGTGATTGTAAAAAAAAAAGGCTCCAAGAAATTAATTCCACACTAGTACGGTGTGAATAAGATTAGTGCGTTATTCCGTATGTCACCGCCTGTGGATGATCGTGCATATTTTGAACCATACACCCACGTAGATCAATCTACACAAATACACATTTCGTGTCTTTTCCTGATTAAGTTTACATGTAAAGACGCCGATCGGAGTTTCTCACAGCATTACAATTAGACGTCCAACTATCACATATAAACTTGATGTACGTATGTCCAAATTACAGTTTTATTTATAGTACAGAACTATTATAGGCGTAGTTATTAAGTATAATTTGCCCGGTTTCTACACGTTGCTTGGTGGGCTTCACAGAAAGCTGTCAGTGTTTGTTGCGGTGAGATTGGAATAAGAAGTAAAAGCTCAGGAGACGGCATTGTTTGTTAATAGCGTGTCCGCTGCGGGCACGAGTAGCACAATTACACTCGTTATGCTATGGACAACCTGCGTTATTTGTTACTTCTGGTCCTGGATTAGGTATCCTTTACCAGGTCGTTGCAAACAGCAATTTTGCCCGTCAGTAGTTATTTTAAGAAGAGATCCCATATACGCGACAGCGTATTGAGCGTGGGCTTCAACCTTCCAGAGTTTTTATTTACGGTTTTATTTTATTTAACGGCATGGATAATGAATGTGAAAATATATATCAGACATGTCGGCAATAGACCGAGTGATATGGGAAAACCCAAGAGCAAGTTTCATACAATTGCATCAGAAGTCTTAAATAATTTGGCCAAAGACGACAACATCATCTTGAACCTATGCAGTGTGCTGGTACTGCTGTTCATTCTATGTAATTAGTTTTAATATCTGTCAGTTCTGGTTTTGTTCAAAGAACTAGAATGGTTCCTGAGGAAAATGGCTGGTTGGAGAACATTTGTGGTCTATATATTTTGACAAGCATTAAGATGAACCGACAATTTCTCCCCCAATATCAATTTTACACACGTTTGATCGGATCAGAGGCACACTGATGTCATTGTACGTGTTCCGTTGCTGCATCACACAATACAACAGTCAGAAATGAAGCGGATTTCACCTGTTTATATGAATAAAATAAATAGACAAAATGTTTGGGCTAATCGAAATAACATGCCTGAAAATGATTTCCAGGATATGGTTTAGGTCAGCATGGTTACATTACAAACATAAGTGTCACAGCGTGCACAGGCACATGGGCATGAAATCAAAGCAGATACCCTCCAGGCAAGATAGTGTTTCTAATGTGAATCCTTGAACATTTCTTCCTTCAAGTGTGCGTATGTATGTTTGTGTCAATACCCTTTGGTATGTTCCCTCTTACCTTACTCCCTCCATTCCGGCAGTGGGAACTAATTGGCACTTTTGGAATGCCCAGCCCTCTGTTGCCACATGCTGGAAAACCAATGGGTGAAAACTCCCCCCTTGCTGACGCTGTCTTATGGTTTCCATATGCGCCGAATTTGGGTAATTTCAGGGCATGGGCTCTAATGAGAGATTTTATTTCTGTAGTGCATCGGTTGTGGTGTTGGGGATCAACATTTATAGGACTCATATCTGGGAAGTGAAGCTGTTTTGGACCTCTCAGTGGCACATTGGGTTCTGGCAGAGGAATACACGGTTTTATTTAAAACAATTCTACCCAGTCAACACTTTTTTTAGGAGACACTGTGGTACAGTGTGGTAGAAAACTTTTCAGTGTTTTACAAGTTAAATTGTTAAGGGATGATCCAGATCGCATGTAAAACTTTATTTTTTGTTTGATTTTATTCACTCCAAAGGGGTCATAAGCACCTAAATAAATGTCAGTTGTCTGACGCTAGATTTAATAAATTGGTTTTAAAGAAGGAAAACAGTAGTTTGTTCTTTAGAATAAAAAAAAGAGTATATTTTGTGTGAATTTCATTTGAAAGAGAGAATCACTATGCCATTCTGGAGAACAGGGCATTTGAGGTGAGTACTGTATAGGGTTCAGAGCATCATTGTCCCATATGTGCATGTTTTGAACCCCAGTATACAAAACCATACATCATTAAGATTGTGTTCTCTCGACTAAGAGATTTATTTGAATGTATGATGTTTCATTTCATTTAATTGAAATGACCATTATATGTATGCTTCTCCAATGACCTCACACTAAAGAGATTTGCATTGCTCACTCTTGTTTGGAACAGCCTTGTGAGTAGTGAAGTGTCCTTCTAAGGGCTTATGAATGGTGGTTGGAATTCATCCACTATGTTTGCTTCTCTCAAGCTGCTGTCAAAGTTTTGAATATTTCTCAGCGTCTTCAGTGTTTAGAGGCCTGTGAAGTAGTTAAGTGTCTGGAAGTTAATTCGGCAGTAATTTGGCTGCTGATTGAAAACAGGTTCTCCATTAGTGGGCCTGCTGGTGGCATTATAAACCATTTACACTGCAGTTTAATAGGACATCTCCATTTAACAAAAAGTGGAAACAGATTTTGTCCCAGAAATGGCCCAGTCTCTTTATAAGTACCGTAACTGAGACTGAATTTTAAAGCCCCCCTTTCCATGTTTACTGTCTACATTATTTGCTTAAATTACAGCTTTAATAGTTGGCACTGAGAGGTATTTGAAAACGCCATGATTTATTTTTCAGAGTTTTGAGCATTCAAACGTTCAGTACCAAAGAAAGGCATAAAAACGCTCTAATTTTTTTTCTGGCACGTTCTGGGCAAGTGATACCCTAATCTTTTACCACGTTAATATTGCTGAACGTTTTCTTGTGTGTATTTTTGACCAGTGTGCTTTTTTAAAGGCCAGCTGACACAGATTCCGGTACAGCTGTTTTAAAAGCTCATGCTGCGTGGCATGTGACTGCGGTGATGTCATGGGTTCCGTCTAGGTGTCTCAAGCCATGCCTGTGGTGGAAAAGCATAAAATACAGTTTGTGCTGGCAGTTTTGAGTGTGACTTATTAGATTAGTATGTTAGTCACCAGACTCTTGTACCCACTGCGCTGACTGCAATTAGGCTGAAGGATGTGTTCAATGTAAAATTACTGCCTCAGTGACGTGTGAAGGTGTCCTGACCTTCCACAGTCTAACCCAGACACGCATACACATTTCCCTCAGCATCTTTGTTAAAACTCCTCTTGCTGCTCTTTTCTGTCACCGCAGGTTTTGATATATAAAATCAGCCAGCCACTCCGCATGCACACGCTCTCTAGCGCCGTCGCTCAGATGGATGAACATGGGGGAGTCGCAAGACGCAGCACCAATAATAAAGATTCCTTAACATTTATGCAGCATTCATGGCCTTGTGTATTTAACAATTAAAAATTTGCTGTTGGCCCCTTTGAATTTTGATGAGGACGCCCCTTTTGTAGCTCCCTTTAGAGAGAAATGACTTTGCGGTTGTTGTGCGTGGTGTAGGTTGTCTGACTGTCAAACAGCGATTTGGTTTGCAGCGCAGGTTTTGATGGCTAAGCATTTAGCCTAGGGATATGCATTATGACTATTTGACTGCTCATTCACTGGACAGATTTATCAGCCAGGAACTCAGTGTGAAGAAGGATATGGAGCAAGTTTCATATGTGCTTTTTTGTAATTGTTACATATGTCTGTGTACATATGGCCAGATTGGCTTCTTTGGCTGTCGCATTGCATAGTGTTTTAACAGGCTCACGCCATAGCTCGTTTTGAATGCAAGAGTGTTGTGTGCATGGCCCCCAAAATATCTGCAAACAGAGTGTTGAGCATGCTTACTGCCCCAAACTAAAAGTCAGCATTACTGTATTCATGTGCATTTGCTTGTTGAAACTGAACACTAAATTGAAAATGAAGTAAAAAACATAACGATATGCAATTTAAATACATTTTATTGCCCAGGTGTAGTCCAGGTGCTACACAGTGTGCCAAATAGTAAAGAAAATATTTGTATGACAAAGCTCAGGGGCATGAGAGTTCATAGGTCTAAATTATTTTTACGATACTTTGGTGGTAGCACGGAAAGAGGAAAGTTGTTTTCTTTTATTTTTTGTACTGCCTGGAAATGTGAATATGTATCCCATGGCATTTCTTTTCTCTTTATTTCAGAGATTATTTGCTTATTAAAGCAAAACAAGAGAATAACTTTGTCCTTGGGAAATGCTGCCTTCAAATCAGACTCTCAAATCAGAATCGTGCTGCTATTCTGCAGGTTTGCTGTTAATCAAAGGATAGAGTTTTCTTGGTTTATAGCCTGGTATTCACAATTAAAATCTGGTTTAGTATTGTAATTGGGCATTATTGCAGTCCAGAGGTAAATCAAAAGGTCACTACTGACCATATGCTCTGAAACAATGTTGCAACTGTAGAATTTAGTGAAGGGAATGTTTATATATATATTTTTTTTAAACTCACAAAAAAGCTTCAGCTAGCACTTTCTCTTCTCTCAGTGGAGAATTACCTTTTGAAATGAACAAGTTGGAATATTCTTTATTCATCCTGACTGAATGAAAAAACAAGTCCAGAGTCTCTGTCAGCAATTATTATAGACTGAAATCTTAACACAAAGCTTGGAGTTGTGCAGGGAAGTAGCTGCTGTCTTAAGCTGTTTTTAAAGGTTCTTGTGCAGGTTTTGTAGTTTTGGGAGAAGTCCCACTGAGAGCAGTCTCCAGACTGTATCATGAGGACAGGAGGAAGCGGCGTGCTGGAGGACGGGAAGATGCAGTTCTGGCGCTTCATCTTCCCACTGTTGTGCCAGATGGAGAAGACCGAGGGAGGCCTGGCATAGAGGGGTGCTGGTGATTGTCGAACCATCACAGAAGGGCCCACAGACTCTTCCTCCATGCCAACTGTGTCTGTCCTCTGGACAAAGACAAAAAGAGACCATTTACACAGAAAAGGCGACCATGACAGAAGGATGGATGGTTTCTTGTGTAGATGAGTTTTATATTTGAGCACACAGGACTTGCAGCAGCTCTGATCATTTTTAATTGATAATTTTTAATTGAATATCACCAGGTTTTGTGCTAGAATTGGGTGATGTGATCACAATAATTTTGATGGTGATATTAAAATTAAGCAACATATTGAATATTGTGAGGACTGTAATCCTTTTATTTGACTGTTATGTTAATTAATGGCTCAGTAGACTAGTTCTGTCATTCTTTGTCTGACAAGTATAAGACTGTTAAAAACGTGTATAAATTGTGTTGTAAGTTCACAATTGTTTAGTTTCGTGAATAAATATTTGGTAATCAGTGTAAATGGCTCATTTTTGCATTTGGTAGTTTCTTGTATTCAAAGCTACTTAGAGGGCATTTGGAGTTTACATTTTTATTAGAATCGAACCCTTGACCCTGGTGTTACTAGCACCATGATTTACTCATTGATCTACAGGAACACTTGTTCAGATATTAAAAAATTTAAATAAATGGAGGAAAATGGAGGTAAATATTGTTTATTATTTGTACATATAAGTGTAAATGATGTATTAAATATTTAATTCTTTACATTTATTTAATTTTGAACATGCTGGGCTACAGCAGCTGTTTGATTGAAATGAGGTTCATCGCCTCTATATAGCTTTTTAAGCTATATATAAATATAATGTTAGTATAATAGATACTGAATATCTAGCATATCAAGTATATCAGGCTTAAAATTCATCATCTTTTCATCTTTTTTAATGTATATCAACTACGTCATGTCTCCTGTAGATTAATATGCTGTTTTTACTGTTATAGCTTTATGTTAACATGATAATGGAGAAAAGCTTACCATAGTGGAAGCACAAAGAAACCAAGACATGATTTCTAATGCATGTGTCATCTTACACTGTAATTTCTGTAATGGACTTTAAGACAGCCAAAGTTGGAGACTTTACAGATTCCGCTGATTGAATATTTCTGAGCTACTGTCAGAAACATTCATAAACCGCAAGTGATGTTGTGGTCAAAACTGTATGTCTGGAAACTTGATGCCGGATGTCTCTCGTACTGCAGGACTGGGCTGTTTTTCAGAAAGCCATGATTGGATTAAATCCAGACATTAACAAGAAGCAAATGACTCTCATAAAATTAACCAAGGTAAAGCAATAAGAAACTCATAACGACACTGTCAGAATCATGTTCTTAAGATGCCCTTATGTTTTTTTCCCGCACAATATAAGTAATGTCTTTTTTTTTTGTTACGTATTCCTATAGAATAGAACTGTGTTTTTGTTACATTGTCAGAAATATTCAAGTAGGCTCAAAAAAACAGGCTGTAGGGAGGATGGTAACATTTTGGTAGATTTGCTTTCTTTGTTCCCGCGTACTGAAGGAAGTGAGAGAACATGCATAAATATATCCCACACAGAGACTATTTTAATGTCAATGTGTACTTTAGAAGACTCTAAAAGCATCACATGTCTTTCTGGTTACGCCGTGTATTAAAATTGGAGCTTGTGTTGGGAAAATGAAAGAACTGTCATCTCATATTTACTCCAGTGTGGTTAATCAAGAACACTCATATCATATATTTTTTAAATTGTTTTCTAATGATTACACTTTTATATACAAGACAGACAGCGTAACATAAGCTGTGAAACCAAACTTTTATCCTGAACATGTTCTGCTGATCTGGATTCCATAGCTGCTGAGTGCCACCCTGCCAACCACATGCACTGCAAACAATGCAGGCTAAAATACATGGGCTTTGACCAAATAATACATGTTAAAAAATACACAAAGATATTCTCTGTGGATATCTTGCGTACATTTGAAGAACCATTGGGGGTCCTCAAATGTATTACAATAATGTCCCTGGAGAAACCTTTAGATGTTCATAAGCAGTGCTGCGGAGGTAACTTGACCAAGTGTAAATGTGTTTTAAGACACCAACAAAAGCAAGTGTGAAGAAACTCTTATCACCCGACAGAGCACAGCGGTAAAACCTGGATGGAAGGCTGTGCCACCACCTACCAGGAAGCAGCCCATAAATGCAGACAGTGTGGCAGAAACTGACACCTCAGCATCTGCAGTATTAGTCACAGCTGACGACACACCAGGCTCAGACTGACCACCTAGTGTGTGTAACCCGTGGTCAACTGGACCAGAGAGCAAAAGTTATGAAGAACTTCTGCCTGTTTTAGAGAATTTTTTCAAGGCTCAACCTGATAAGATTTGGCAATTATTAGTTTAATATGATTACTGAAGGAAGCGTCAAAATTCATTAGCGCTTTTAGCAATGATCTTCAACAAGAACCTGATCGCAAATGTTTGCATGAGAGAGATTCAGGGTTAACATGTAACATAACAATAAATCTGAGAGGAATATGTAAGTAAATTATTCGAAGATTAGCCCCAACGCCCAAGTCTTTTATTGTGCTAATTAAGGAGATGATAAACCTAGTTAGTAGGTAGAGGTGAGGCTCTGGTGTAAAAGGCTGATGATATACGAGTCAGGCTTATACTGCTCTGAGGCTGAGTGGAATTGGTGGCATTATCTCTTGCAAATAGGTTTGAAAATGCTTTAGGCCACAAAGACACTCCTCTGATTTATTACCCAAGATATTGTAAGTCGTTAGCTCTAATCTCCTGCACGGGCATGTATTTTCCCGTTCAACAAGACTGCATCTATAATCACAAATAAGCGACATAGTTTTGCCCTCTTTTTATCCACAAATTAATTTTTGTATCAATCTTTTGAGCCAAATCTCTTCTTTAAAGGAGCTTGTCATTTGCTCTTTTTTCCTGCATGCATCTTGTACTCGTGACCTTTTTTATTTCACGTCACAGTTTTATTAGACACCTCTTCTCCCTCCATCTCTTCTATTAAATCCTCTGCTGTCGCACATGCACTAATCCTAATCTTCCCATTTTTCCCCCACTCTTCATACTGTACCACATGGTTGCTATAGGAAACGGCACTTTATATTCACTTTCGTGAAAATGGAAATTAGCCCCTTTTATGAGAAAACTGAAGCAAAACCAAAAGGGTGGTCAGCAGTATTTTATGGTTTTTGCATAGCCAACTATGAAATGTTATGATTTCCCCCCCCCAGAATTCTGCTGAGGAGTTGTACGATAAATAACTGAGGTGACAATGGTGTGAGGTTGAGGTGGGAGCAGTCAAAGTTGGTGGTGGGGGTGAGAAATGTGTAGTATGCTGTAAATATGCCTTATAGTTTGTTGAAATATTACAAGCAGAAACTGTAGCAGCAGTACATGGTGAAAATAGAACATTGAGCTACAAAGAAATTTAGAATTGTATTTATTTTAAATTTAGCTTTCATTAAAATTGTGCCTGTCAGATCAGCACATCAGTGGTCTCGACATGGTGAGCTGCAAATAATGAACAGGCATCTAAAAACAGTCACACGCTATCCGTCAGAGGCTATCAATAATCTCCATTTTAATTAAAATGAATTTAAATAGCCTATGAAACCTCACAGCTGTTCTTAATGAATGAGAGGAATGCTGCCACAATAGCTTCAAAGGGGAGACGCCACACAGTGAGTCTCTGTGAGTTTCCTATTGTTCTTTCTCTAGATTTTAGCCTCAAAGGACCAAAGCTCCATTTGCACTTACAGGTAACATGAAATCCAGATAGATCATTCAAATAATGAAAAGCGTATTTTGTTTTTTACACCTGGTGTTAAATCATGTGATGGTTGATTAGTTATGTGGGTTAAATCTCAGCGCCGCTAACCACACGTGGGACCTAAACACTTGAGATATGAAGCCAGTGTTTATTCATCTGAATATTTTTAAAGGCTGTGAAATTTATTCTTAAAGGACAGCAATTTTTTCTTGCAGTATTTGATAGAAAATATGTAACTGGGTTGTAATATTTGAGCTGAGCTCTGATGGCACTTGGGTATTAAACTTTAATTTGCCTGATTTACTCTTAAAGGAGCCTAAATGAGACATTTTAACTTATTTAACATGATTATTGTTTATAAAAATTATTTGGTGTGTTAT
>JAZGTI010017714.1:0-12048 GCA_036877585.1 Botia kubotai | reverse complement strand
AGTGTACTAGACTTCAGCTAACTCACATGAGGAGTTTTCAGAACAACAGGGCTGCCTTGCAAAATGGCGGAACACCTATATAGTTCCTAAAGAACGCTAAACATTCCAACGTAAACAGTTCCATTTGGTTATTTCTTTAGGGGACCAATTCATAAAATTTAATTTCTATAAAATTTATACATTCCATTTAAGGAATGTATAAAGAAAAAAATATACAAAGAAAAATCTTTACAAAGAAAAAAATATTTCTTCCTTATTAAAATTATACACCTTTTTGATATCTGGAAATATTTCCCATAACATTCCCCAAACTTCAATTCAGATCATATACAGTAAATCTGAGTTTTAAATAGAATATATTGCCAAAAGTTATTTAAAGGCTAATTATGCTATTATTAATAAACACCATTTAAAGGTAAAACTATTTAGTAATGTTAGTAAGTATTTAAGTAATATTATAACTTCATGGTCTGCTCTTACTTGGGATAGTTTTAATTAAGTACAGTTAACTCAATTACTCTGTTCATGTTGCTCTGGTCATATAATCTGGTCAATGTATTTAGATTTGTGGCAATGTTATTTGTTTCTTTTACTAATAGATGTCAGGTACATTTTTGCCTGTGAATTATGTAGGAAAATGTAAAAATGTTGTCTCCCACTCAAAGTGTTATATATATATTATCTACTAAACGCTACTAATTGTTGTACAGATGTAAACACTGCTAACTGTTGGCAAGAGGAAAACCTATTACTTGTACCAACACATCCATTGTGCACAAAATCTGCACAATGACACAACAGCATTATAGGCTGCTGTGGTTTCTTTGAACATAAAGAAAATGTTTAGCCTTGTGTCTAAACTAGTTCCTGCACTTTTCTTCAGCTCTTCAGAGAAATCTGTTTTATGCAGCAGACCTGAATCATCTTATAATCTTTGACACTTTATGACTCATTTCAAACAGCAAGTCTTGGTTCTGTAGAAAGTTAATGGCTGAGACTCTTGTCCAGCCACACACATGCTTCACCAATGAGACTCCTAAAGTTACATTTTAATCAAATTCTTTCTGTACAACCTCATGTTCCTTTTGCACGCAGAATCAACGAGCGTGAAGAAAGTTCTCTTTGGGATACTTATTTTAAATGGTCATTGTTAACAGAAATTAAGCAGGCAGTCTGGTTGAAATTAGGTACTGGTTGAAAATGACTGGTAGTTAAGCCAAGTTAAGTATAGTTATTAAAATGATAGTGGACTATTAAAATAAATATGTTAATTCAAATCAATATTCAATGTCCATTTATATACTTTATTTGCTGGTGTTTCATTTCAGCATTTGTCATCAGCTGTCATACACATGACCAATAATCAGTGCCGGGAGTCAGAGGGATTAACTAGCGTTCTGGTTCACCGTGATCCATTTGGTTCATTCACACCAAAATCCCACCAAATCCCAAAGGTGAAAATCGACACCACAAACAAATCAAAAGCTAATTCAGACACCCTATCATTTTTGGCTTGCTGTTGTGTCACATTCTGCCGTTGGAGTCTTTGCTTTACTTTGTTTTCTATGGCGTCAATGGGAAAGATGAACCAACAGATGCAGGTGGCGAAATTATTCATCACTTCTGGCACCTCGCGGCAGCGTCACAATGGCTAGAGGCTATAAGTGAGGAAACAGCATCTCGATACTTGTGCTGCGAGACAAAAGCACAGGTGAAATTCCACACTAGTTACCAGTGAATTGGCTGCGTCACCTTGCATGCAGCTCTTAAAGGTTCTGCAGCTTAGGTAAACGCTGTTTGGCTGTCACACGCTGCCTGCTGCCTTGGCTTACCTCACGCGCTATGTGCGTGTTCTGTTCATTGGGCTGTTCTGTGCAGGGTGGGGTGATGTTAAAATATCTACTGGACGTTACAATAATTCAAAGGCGATGAAGATAACATTAAAGTGTGTTGTATTTATTAAATTAAACAATTAATGAAATGTGCTAGGTTGCTGTTTTAACAGGTCTGTGGAATCTCTCAAGGAAATATTTTTCTTCATTGTGTGTTGAATACTTGTAGTTTGGGCGTGTTTTGTAAATCATTTTTAATAACTCTTAATCTATATAATTGCACATTTTTGTGTAATTCTTTACTGGGCATGTCCAACTGAATTTGTTAAATTAAAAATACCCCTCTGGGTTATTCGCTCCCCTCATATCAAAATTATTTTTCCATTTGCTCAGCAAGTTGTTTGTTGACACTGTCATTGAGCCTGTGTTACTCACGTTGCCAGGCAACCATGAAAAAAAGACATCCTAACATTTAAATCACACACAAAACTTAAACCACAAAAATGTACAACTTCTCCCGCCCACAGCTAATAGCTCTGAATGGAGTCTGTTGACGTAAGAACATTCTGAGTACACTGGTCGGTGGACCTTCATACCTCCAACTGTGAGAAACTTTCTGAAGAAACAGCCTTGAATTTTGATTGACACACAAGTCCATCAATGAGAATGACTCATCGCATTACACCATTGTTGTGTCAGTGTAAAGTTAAAACATGGATGTAGTGCATTTTATTTTAAACAATTATAATAGGTTTGACTTTTGTGTGGGATAGTGTGCAATCTCTACAGTTCAAATTTTTACTTGTTTAGCAACTATTTATCAGTCTAGTCCTAATTATCATGAGCTTTCCCCAGAGTATAATCATAATGTAGAACTTTACAACTTCTAGCTAGTTTATCTGATATAACAAAGCATATCATAATTGAGCTTGGATATAATGCCGTTTCTTCCCCAGAATTTTTAGATACATTTCTAAATTTGTATACAGTATACAGGGTGGGTGAAAAGTAACTAGGCATTAAAAATGGTAATAAAGTCCATATTTCTAATGCCAGTTTATTTAAACAAATTGTACATGTACTTTATTACATAGAAAAATGAAAGCAAATCTTATACATTTCCGATGCCTGTACTATCGATGCGGAAAATATGAAATCCTATTTCCTATTTCCTTAAATCCTATTTATTTTATTTACCATCATGACTCCAGTGATACTACAAGTTCTATAGACCATTTTTAATGACTAGTTACTTTTCATCCACCCTGTATAATCATGAGTTCTCAAATATTCTCACCATGATATACCTTCAGTCATAAAATGTCTCAAATCTCTTGATGCTTTTATAAAATGGTGACCTTTACAAAAAATAAAAGACCTAAATCTTCATTAATATATCATTGAGCACATTCATTAAAAGACATCTTTCTGTTTGAAAATAAGATCCCTGACAAATAAACTTAATAGTTGACCTCAGTGGTTGCTATGTGATCATCTATAGTCAGCTGTAATTTTGTAATGTTTTGTAATGTTATCTTATTACAAGGAATATGAATAGTATACCGTAACATAAACAGTGCATTACTGTTACTAAATTGTATTTGTTTATTATGACTGTAGTACCAGCATCCAGGACTGGAACTGTAAGTTTTGTTATTGCTCTTACACCACAGATATCGTATCATAAACGAAGGACCAGTCATGTGATATTCCAGCAAACAAAATTTATAGCAGTACTGAGTAGAAAGATCTACTGAGCAGATACTACAGTGTAATCGTTTACCTACAGTCATGATTCATACTCCAACATAAGATAATTTTTTCTTCAGTGGAAAGTCCACGTGTCCTGTCATTTTACAAGACCTTTCTAGAAGCTGCAATACTCACTCACTCGATGAATGTGTAAATATTGTTATTGTTTATCATAGGGACTTATGTCTTATTTTATTCAGGTTTATTTTAGACAGTTAACACTGATAATCATCTTATTTTTATTACTTATATTACATCAGTATTATTTGAGGTGTCTCTAGTTTGGCTACCAGATTACCTTATTTCGAAAATGAGGGCATTATAAAATAAAACTTTGTTTCAATAGACAGATCTCTGACCAGTACTTTTATTCTTACACAATGTTAACATAATCTTGTGACTGACTTCATGATGTTACATCACAGGGATCATCTTTTTATTTACTATTTGTTCCGTGTTTCCTGGATACCTTTGCATTGACCTCACACTTACACTCAGATCATTATAATCTTTCCACCAAGCACTAAAAGAGATATTATACTTCAGAAGAAATCCTTCCTATCAGCAGACACAATCTTTTTAACATGAACGCCGCTGACGTTCCTTTAAAAACTTCTCCGAAATCATAATAAACCGGCATGAGAACAATAAACTTATGACAGTAGTGGTATTGTTCTGTTCTTCTGGTGCATTTCAAAACTGGTCTGAATAAGGAGAAATTGATTTTTGTCCATTATGTGGGAGGCATGAGGTGAGAAAGGAAATAAAAGAGCTCTGTAAGACGCAGAGTGTGGGAATCTCCTTGCCCAGTTGTTATTAGTTTATGGAGTAACAATAGGGAGTTGATCTCAGAGCCTCACTTAGACTGGACTTAAGGTAATTTGATACTGTGGGACCAAAAAAAGCAAATGCAGACACACTTAATCACACCTTGCTAGCAATTTTTGGGTCAACTGACAGATGAGATCCACTTCTGTATGGATTGGTTTTTGGTGACAATATAATTATTGCATTGAATTATTCAACACATATGAGACACTTCAAATGTAAAACAAACTCCCCACACACTCTTAAGATTTCACTATTCTCTTAAAAAAAATGAAGTACCTATATTATATATTATATCTGTACCTATACATACACACACACACACACACAAACACACACAGAGTTACATTATATATTGCATTTTTTAAATTAGAATGAGATAATCGAAACAAATTCTACAGTAAATTTAATATTGTAATGAGTCTAATGCTTTACATCTGTGGAATGTTCCAGATATTGCAGAAGGCTATTAACTATTTGTTACAATTAACAATACATTACACTTTTTTATGTGTTTTCTATTATGGTCCTGGCAACACATGTTTTTAAGTGTCAGAATACTGAGTAGTCACAAAATCCCTTTGCATGACATATGGTTACTGGCTGTTAAGGACAGCACACTAGTTAAAAGATCTCAGCACACATGGAAGCCTCTACAACAGGTCAAATATAAAAACGTGACATCAAGGTGCTTATACATGGGAAAGATCCTCTGCAAACAGTGATTGTATAATAGTTTTCACCCTTAACACTTTCATTATCACAGTGACGGTTGCTTTAAAATGCTATTAACGTATTTGGTTTATTAGATATGAGGCATGTCATTGTTAACGTTTCCTCAGTAATCTCACGCAAGGTCATTGTTACTTCAGCAAAATGTGCCGTGGGTGGGTATGTCGATTGTAAAAATTGCGTGTTTTATTGATAGAGTGAAATCATTCAACTCCACATTCTCCGAACCCATTACATTGTGACTTCATTACCCTAATTCACCTGAAGGAATTCCTGCATTTCCAAATATGGTCAACTCCTACTGAATTCCGGTATTTAGAATTGTGCAACTACCCCCCATAAAGTAGCACGCAATATCCTGCTTGATTGAAAAGACTTTATCATTGCACACAGACATGCGTAATTTTGTTAGAGCAATAAACAAACATGCCAGATGTGTCATTTAACCCTTTAGTGTCTTGATGAGGTGATCTTTCTTAATGAAAAGATCTGAAAAGTCAGTTTGTTTCTGCCTATTGTTTTTTATGTTTGTTGTTCTATCAATTGAATCTTTGAAGTTTTATTTTTACAAAAGAGCTTGTGTGAATAGTTACACAAAGCTAAAAAGCATGACTCTCTTTAGTCTAAAAAATATGTCTGCTTTCTAAAAACAACCATAGCTCAAAATTTCCAATAATATTCATATAAATGATAATATTTGTTGTATTTTAAATGTATTTTCTTGGTTTACTTTATTTCCCTATTAGGTCAGAAGAAATATTTTTTTTCTCACTAAAGCTTTACAATAGCACACATTGTTTGTGCTGTATTTGTGTTGTATTTTAAATGACCCTTATGAAGTCATTCCCTCTGTTCTACTGTTCCTCATTTTGTTTATTCAGGTGCCTCTTTTCAGTACTGCAAAGTATGTGCCCGAAATGAATTTCAGTAGCCCAAATAAAAAAATACATTATTTTTAATGTAGAATATTGTAAAGGAGTCAAAACATCAATCAAAAACGTTTTCATAACACAAATAACAACAATCATATAAAATAATCAAATTACAATCATCAATACAAATGTTTGATTCTAACTGAACTAAAAAATTTTATGAACTTGTATAAACAATATAGAACGTAATTCAGTCTGTCAGATTCTGAATCTGAAATATCAAGTGAAGTCACAGATAATGTCACTCGATGTTGAGGGCATGTCGTCTCCTTCATCAGGTTTCTACATCTGTGCATCGGTCTCCACTTCAGAACTGAAATACCTGTGTAAATCCATGCGCCTCTTATTTTCACACATGCACACAAACAACTATCAGCGATTTTCTCTCCACTGCACATGCAATCTCTATCATGTTCAATCTTGCTACGGATGATTTCACTTGTCACGTGAGGAGAATAATGACTGACAGGACGAGCGTCACTGATACACAAAAAAATTGCTAAAAAATTGAAAGCTGAAAGCAAGCGTGCATTCAAAAGCGATTTCAATACCCCACATATTGATAATGGCGCCCCGATGCCAGAAAATTACATACAACATAATTACCCGCCAAATTTGTGAGAGAATGCAAAAGCTTTGCAATATATTTTCCCTCCTTATAAGACAGCCCGACGGGCAGGGCGCATTTTGGTAGCCTGACTGGATGACACAATAGCCCTGGGATGTCGGGCTAGCCGATTTTGCGAGGCCTGCTGTTCTTAATAAAGTATACAAGTAGCAATGCCTGATCCATACAAATGTTTACACACTGAATGTCACTCATCCATATATTTTCCCTATACTGTATAGTAATACCTGACTGTCCACAACACCAAATAGCAAATATGATTCATAATAAAACTTAGATCACACACAGAATCCCAAAAATGTGTATCAGAAAACTGCATACATGCAAAACTTCACCATCAGTCTTGTCAGACCATCAGACCTGAACCACATAGGTTCAAGCATGTGATGCTACCATCTTAGTAGTTTTTGGCCTGTCATACAAGACCTTTGAAGCCAGAAGCAACAGGAAGTCACTTGTACAAAATGCAACAGTGTATGTATTTTGTGTGGTAGAGCAAGAGAGTGAGAGACATAGAGCTGATGTGCTGTTTATTTCACTTGCTTTTTTGAATGCTCATCATGTATACACAGTATGAACACTGTAATGCATTTCTACATATGACCATTGTGTTTTGAATAGTGGCCATAGTGGTCATTCACTGGAGAAACAAAAAATCATGTCATGCTGTTTATTCTGTCATGTCACAATGAAATTCTGGGTGTGTTCTCGGCTGGTTAGCGCTGAACAGCTTGCTTAGATCAGTGCTGATTCTTACCTTATTGAAGGTACACATTTAAGCTGTGGTGCTATAATAGAGGAGAACAATTAGTGCCTATTCAGGGCTGAAGGACACCCTCCCTCAGTCAACATTTGGTTCTCAAATCCATAGCCGACACTGGCTCTCCGGCCCCGGGAATGCATCAGTTACTTTCAATGCTCAGATATTCATTTACAGACTTGTTGTGAGGCCATTTTGTCAAGGCAACTAAATGAAAATGTTGGGAGAAAATGTTTTTGATGTTTTAAAGCAGGTACTGTAGGTGCACACCGGGCTGTAGCTAGTGGGGTTGTTTCCACAAAAAATACTAGATTTTAGAAATCTAAGGGGCCCTTGTTGTCAGAGGGCCCAGAATTCCAAAATAATAATAATAATTGTGAAAAGATGGAGAATGTTTATGATAGCTCCTTATATGTACGGTGTACATTTTTGGACATCCTCAGACCTCAGTCATACAATGAAAAGGCGTCATGCCTTAGACTAAAAGGCTTCAGTCACTGCACAAAACAGCATCGTGCCCCAGACTGAAAGGCTTCAGGTCTCAGGTAAAACAATGTCAGGTGTCAGGTCTCGTACAGATTAAAACGGACTCAGATTAAAAGGCATCAGACAAAAAGACATCAGGCGAAACGAACTCAGATTAAAAGGCATCAGACAAAAAGACATCGAGCTAACTCAGGTGGAGTGTGACTGCCCTGCCCCATGTAACGTCACACACGGTACAGAACAAGCAAAGTGACGTGGAACAGGTGAGGATTTGTGCAGTGACTGAAGCCTTTTACTCTGAGGCATGACACCTTTTATTGTATGACTGCGGTCTGAGGATGTCCTAAAATGTACACCGTATATATGTCACATTGTCTGACAATGCAGTTATGGAAATGAGCCATACAAATATAAAAAATGGAGCAGATGAAGCAAACTGTGTGACTGAGTGTGTGTGTAGCCCCACAGCGCACATGTTCAGCAGTGTTGAAAAGAGCTACCAGTGTAATCTGATCTCCCAAAGGTGAGCACAGTGCTGGTAACCACACACCAATACTCACCACAATCCATCAACAAATTGCCTATGCAAATCTGATACCAGCCAAAGACAGGTCTGTTCTTTAATAGTGTGTGTAGCCTGTTTAATTCTGCATAAACACACATTTGATAACCCAGTGATTCGTTTTTTAAACGATACAGGTAACTGGTAATTTTGTAAATGTCAGGTATGTGGCAGATACATTACATACAACTGTCTTGTTAGCTACACTTGATTTGTCTGGAATTTCAGATGTGTCTATATTTACTCTCTGTAAGGAGGATTGAACGTTAAGTAACATTACTTGTGATTGTTGCAGTTAAATCACATTTAATAACATGTGATCACATCAGGTGATTAATTTCCTTTAAGCACAGACATGTTTAAAAACAGGAGACCTGCAGTTTAATATTATATAATACACTGTAAAAGGAAATGTATAGATCAAATCACATACACCTAATAAATGTGAGTTCACATCATGCAAGATGTTTCGAAGAATGCTCTGAAATGTTTAAAATTGTGTAAGACTGATAGAAACTAAATGCTTCGTTCGTTCATTATATGCTTACGTGTGAGGACTATTATGCTTCACACATTCCATACATTACAAAATGTACATTATATAATGAATGCATTAGACAAAGCCTTTGAGTTCAGACGTACTGCCCAGATCACAGCGAAACTGCATTATATTCATGACGCTAACTCTGGAAAACTGTTTTCACCTTATCTGACCTGTAACACAATTGCAGTTGCATTTCAGATTTGCCCAAAACAGTTACACCTGCAGTGCCCACATCTGTTTTTGTCTGTTCCCTTCATCCTCAGGCTCTTTGATAAAATAATGTGGAATGTAGCTAATCCAGTTTCAAACCTATTAGAACTTCTTTCCATTCTGCTTCCACGTTACTGTGGTGAGTCTGTAGAAATTCACAGGGCTGCTGGTTTGGGTCTATTATTCAAGACCAATAAAACTGTGTGGCGTGTGAGGCATGTGACCTAATGCATCTAGTCGGACAGAAGAAAGGACACTGATTCATACTGAGATGTGTTATAACCTGAAATATGGTTCAGACAAAACAATTACAAGTGGGATTTACAGATTTCCAGTTTTAAGTTGGTCTGTCATAATATTATCAGTACAAATGGGCATGTTACCATATGCACTAATAGCTTATGTAATGTCTGTAGGTTTTGATGTAACTTCTAAAAAAAATATATTATATAACCGTATATTGCACAGTTGTATAACTATATTGTACAAGTGTATTTATTTAGTTACATATTTATATGAAATGTAAGGTTAAATTAATATATATTTGTTACTGTGTTTTAACAGAACTAAACATTTAGGGTTGTCTAGTTATTTAATAATAATGAACCTCTTTTATCCAGTATAAAGATCTTTGTTATATCTTTATGCCAAATAGATTAATACTGCACAGCAACATAATAAAGCCTTGGTCACCAGTTGTTGTACACAACAAGTCTACATAAAGTGTTCAATTTGTGAGTTTTTAACAAACTTGTGTGACTTAAGGTAAAAGCATGGCCAAAGGTTCTGTTTGCGTATAACACTATACTTATTCACATGCATTTTTTCCTTTGTACATGAGAGACTTTGTATTTACATGTTAATAATCAGGGCTGCAACCTAACAAAAGAAAAAATGTCAGTCGTCTTCGTAGATGAGCGAACAAATAAACTGTTTACAAAGCGATAACATCTGTATAACGCGCTTGATGGAAGAAAGATAACGCCTCCGAGTTCTTAACCCCTCACAGGTGCGCTCCTCCCACCTCCGCTGTGATTGGAGAAGAAGCCCGTTCCTTCGATCTGATTGGCAGTGACACTTGTCATTCATGTCCTACTAGTCCACGAGCGATACTTTACAACAGGTAAGTCTACCTGAATGACACAGGGAGGGTTTTGGATACACAGTGCGACTGGATGTACACGCAAGGACGTTTACAATAACCGCGTTTGTGTGTGTTCTTCATTAAGAATAAACTTTGTAATAAAATTTGCGATATTTTCACATAGCAATGGCAAGTATAGGACTGAATCCAGAAGAAAGGGCGGTTTTTACGCAGCTGAAGCCCGTGCGGATGTCTGGAGCGGATGGGCCGGAGGACTCCTCTGTGTTTGAGGACATCAAACCCGCGGTGAGACTCTAAACAAATGCTGTTGAAATGGCCCAGACAGGCGCCCTGGTGACTGTCTTTGTTTCACGCGTGAAATACGAATATTTTAATGTCTAACGCTCATAAATGCATTATAGAGCAGACGCACTTATTAAAGAGTTAGATTTTAATAAATTGAGAATATATTTATGACCAGCTTCCTGGGTCTGGTTCATTTTTCTACGCAACCGGCGTATGAAAATAAAATACTATTGATATAATCCGGGAAATATTGCAGACGTCTATTTAAGGCCGTGCGTGTTACAGTCACACGAGGTGACGCGGTTTGTTTTATTGCCACCAGCATGTCTGAAGGTCTTTCATTACATTCATGAGGAGCCATTTGAGCCAAAAGTTGCTTATGCAAACTTTTTGTCTATTATTGTAATAAACAAAACGGAGAACAAAAATAGCTGAAAGAGGCACATTTGCTTTTATTGCCTTCTGTTGTCTTGGGTAGAACAACACAGTTGTCAGTAATGGTGAAACCGATGGTGTCAGTTTAACTCTGAGACAGTGTTAGTGAAAACTTAAATATATAAGTTACACCACAGAGAAAAGTTATATGCCGGTTTGTTGAATAAGAATTTAACCGCCTTAAAATGTGTCTTAAATGCCTGCTATATATGTCAGCGAAATGCCAGTGATGCTGTATTTTATGTTTTAATGATCATATCCATATGAAGCTATTGAATTTATGCTTTACTGGATTGTCTTAATGTGCCAGGACCGCTTGTTTTTGACTACCTGAGCCAACGCCAAATGACCTCGTTACACTTTGAGTTCAAATGGCCACAGGGAACATTCAGCTACACTGAAGGATACAGCCCAGACCTTCACATAGTCTCTGTTCCCTTGTTGACACCTCACGAGGTTGGTGATGAGAATCTTGTGGCTGACCTCATGTGCTTCAGGGAATGCTTGCCTTTAACTCCTGTTAATTGTTGCGAAAATTGTGCCATCTCAAGTACCTGCTATTAAAGAAGCCATGATCGTGTAGATCATGTAAATTAGCAAAATTAAATAAAATAAACAACATAATCCAGAACCATCAAAGACTTAATTTTAATTTAAGATGATTTTAATGATGTGATTGATTTGTTACATTTAATCTAAAGATAAGCAAGTCTCTATCTGTCTCTATCTCTATCTGAGTCATGAGCCATCGTGGTGCCATGTGTCTCTCTTAGTAATTTGCTTCAATTTGCTTCGAGTAATTTGCGTCAATTGTCTGCTGGCGTCCATGCCACTCAGCATATTACAGAAGTGTTGTCATGCCTTCTACTTTGAAGAGCAGCCAAGACGGTCTCTATACCAGTCACTGTCTTGGAAAGTTAAAACAACTGTTATCTATTTCTCTCAAAACCATAAAAC
>JAZGTI010017713.1:0-12048 GCA_036877585.1 Botia kubotai | reverse complement strand
AATGTATCACAGACATATCTCACCAATCCTTTCATAAAGTGTAGAGAGAGTGTAAATAAGAGACTGATTGTGCAGTATAGAGAGCGTCGTTGATTTTAATAGAGCTTTGTGATATCGCGAACTAAGATGAGTGATAGCTTTTAATAATTTAAGGAAGTTTATAAATGAGATATTGATTTAACACCGCAGTTAAATAAACAAGAAGTTATTATTAAGTGACTTACATTGTCTGACTATAACACTATTGCCTGATTTTGCTCTGTTTTGTCGTCAAAAGTAGTTTGAAACAATTCACAACTGAGCCGCTGCACTCCACTCAAATACAGCGGTGTTTCGTTTATGAATGAACGTGCCTTTTTAAACGAATCTAGTGAAACGATTCAATTTCCCATTCATAAAGACGACCACTTGCTTTATTTAGAACTTTCAGTGAAAGATGGGTAGAGTGAGGAAGACTCAGGGACTGCAATTGAGTTCAAATTAAAGCACATTCCTTTTTATATTGTTCTCTAATGTTTACATAATTTCCTTCACTCAAAAATGAGGGGTTTGCTGCTATGTTATTTGAACTAAAATAGATATTGATGCTGCTAAGTCAAGTGCACGAAAACCTTTTCACAGTTGGTTACTTGAGGACTTTGTTTTGTATAAAAATGCAGACATGCTTTTTTTTACAAACTTGAAAAATTCTGCTAGATAAATGCTCTAAAACGTTCACAGTTTTTTTATATTACCTGTTTTATTTATAAGTCAGTGTTCAATAAATGATGTTAAGTTTACAAATGTTGTGCATCCACTCATTAGTGTGACATTTTAGCATGCAAATGAAGGGGAAAACTTCAAGATATCGGCCCTAAAAATCTGCCAAAAAAAGCAGCACATATCGGCTGACCCTGACCTCTAAACATCGGCATCGGTTATAAAAAAACCCATATCGGCCGATCTCTAGTTTGAAATGATACTGTCATTTTAATGTACAATGTTTTCCTACTGTAATTTCAGTACTTTTGTAAGTTGATACCAAAATAAAGTTGTTCTGTTAAGTTTAGAGACTGTTTCACTATTTCTGTCTGTCTCTATTTCCATTGATTAGCTTAAACATTGTGGTGTATAAACCCTGTGCGCTTTTGTTCTCAAATGGGAACAACAGAAGATTATGCTTGTTTTAGAAGATTATTTTAGTCTTCAATGTTGTAAATAGGGCTGTTGCAGTGAAGAACTTCCCTTGCTGTAATTATGGGTGACTTAATAGAGCGGTGTGCGGGATTACCATAATTATCTTATGGTATTAATGTCATTAAATTTTTAATTTATTTTTCTGCAACTAATAGACTTTTTCAGCTTTCTCTTTAACTAACGTTTAGTAGATTGAAAAGAGTCAGCTCTACACTGCGGTTGCTGTGGTTGGTTTCCTTCCTCTAACCCCGACCATGAAAACAAGAGAAAAATTTTTTCTCCCTCTCCCCCTCCCTCCCTCCCTCCCCCCTCCCTCTTCACAGGTTCTGCTATGTAGTAGCAAAATTCACTAGAACATTCTCGTCTTTGAATTGTTTTAGATTTACATGGCTCGCTGGTGGAGTGTGGTAAACATTTGCCTAATGTGAAGATGCGACTATATGGCTTTGGAAGTGGGCATCTCTTCTATGCTGGGGTTGTTTCAGAGGCAGTCAAAAATGAATGTGACCATACCGAACTTGTAATGTGAATCTGTACTAATCTGTACTAATGCATCTTGGATAACATTGAAGGACTGCTAAAGTCCTAAACTAAAGTTTTCTTCCCCTGCTTGTCAATTAGCGCTTTTTTGTACAGTTTAAATCCTTTTCTTATCAGAGTATTTTTTTACATTGTTTTTCCTAGTAATAAAAAAAAGTAAATGTTAATGTTATTAAGTTGTGTATGTTTAGGAACATAAATAGTATGTTTAGCCTAAGATGCTGTGGAATGGATTGCTATGGAATACTAGCTTTATCAAGATAAAGTCTGTGATTATATGACATTTAAAATTACATTTGTTCATGGCACTTTATAGAAGAAAGTCAGAGTTTTCTTGTGATTTATGCATAGTAAACTGAAGTTAGGTAAACCATTACTTGGTCTTAAAGAGCATGCTGTTTCATAGCTTACAGATTCTCAAGTTCACCCTGTCAGAAAAAAGCCAAAGCCAGATGGAGCGAGAAGCTGTGAAGTTGTTAGGGCTGTGCTTGTCAGATTTTAACCCTGTGGTGATCTCGCTTTTAATGACCAAGTGTTTTTATTTAGCTCATGCGATGGTAGCTGCTCAACATGTTTTGATTGGAGTTTATTTTACATTTGTATGATTTACAAACTATGTATAATGGTTTATGTATGGAGTTATTTAGAATGTTGACTGACAATGCAGTCAAAACTTGGCTAGCAGCCCAAACATCTGGGTGTGGTCCCGTTTCTCTTTAAAAAAATAATCACTTGCGGTTTCCCATTTCTATTAAATGTTGGCATGGCAGTCATGTTGACTTACAGAGTAACTGTAATGATGTGTGTGTATGTGCTGCAGACTGCTGTTGCTCGGTCCTCACCTAAAGGTATGCGCAAAGTGTCTATCCGTTTGTGCATAGCTGGCTTTTCCGGATGCCATGCCACCCTCAGGGTCTCTTCACTAAACTGCTGAAACAACTTTTTTTCTGTCAGATGCTGAAGTAAAACTTGTTTTAATTTAAAGTACTATATTGGCATCATTGTGTTTAGATACAATATTGCCAGACCATTAAAAAGTATTGACAAGAAATATACAGTTTTTAGAGCAGACAGTAGTGTGGTGTTAAAATCAAATACGTTGCTAAAGTTGCTAGTTAAAGGATAAAATAACAAAAAAGCTAAAATATATATAAAGGTAGATTTTTACCATGAAATTATGGACAGCAAGAGAAAGAAAAATAAATAAATGCTTTATCTCTCTATAAATGTTTTTGCTTTATTGTAGTCTTAGAATGTGTTAACTGTTTCAGATGTACATGGCTCACTGGTGGAGTGTGGTAAACATTTGTCGGCTGTATGGAAAAAAACTGGACATTTCTGTGACATTTCTGTGACAGTGGGGGTGTTTGTGATTTGATCGCTCAAACAGCATTCAGAGGCAGTGAAAAATGCATGTGACCATACCGCATTTGTAGTGTGGATGCAAATCTGCCATGATGCATCCTGGATAGCAGTGAAATCCTGTGTACTCAACTGTCAATCATCTATTGCACTAAAACTACAGTGTGCTTGGTCAGTAAGCAGGAAAACACTGCAACAATAAAGTGAATTATTAATGTATTGATAAAATCAGACACTCTCCCTTTAAAATCCAATCACAGGAGGTGCATTTGAGCATGTGGTGTTTAGGTGAAAACAGTGTAAACATGTCAAAAGGGTGTAACAGACTTTTTTGACCTCTGAAGTCAGAAATACAGAACAAAAAAGCAGTTTCCTCTTTCATAACAACATTCTGTTCTTTTTCAACAAGTGACTAGTGCCACTTTTTTTTTTCAGAATGTGAAATTGTAGTGTCAATTGTACAGCTAGTAGAATTTGGTATCATATATTTTTTTTAAATATATTAAAAAAAAAATTTTTTTAAGATACCGGTGCCAAATCGATTGTTTTAAAACGGTACCGGTGCCTTAATGGATACTTGAAAAAGAGCCAGAAAATGATGGTGAATGACATTAAAGAAACCACTTTTTAAATCTTTGAACATTCCTGTTCAAAGGACAAGGATTTAAACATTTCTGTTTAAATCTTTGGCTTTCCTGTAGCTCAGTGGAGCTTTCAGTGGTTAGAGCATGGCGTTAACAACGCCAAGGTCATGGGTTCGATCCCAGGGATTGCACATACTCAATGTATAGTGATCAATGTGTAGTATAATGCAATGTAAGTCGCTTTGGATAAAAGCGTCTGCCAAATGCCTAAATGTAAATGTGAACAAAGTATGTTAATAGTTAAAAGTATATGAAAATATTTAAATAAGTAAATACAAAACGCAACAAATTTACAT
The DNA here is from genome assembly GCA_036877585.1 of Botia kubotai. Taxonomy (NCBI): domain Eukaryota; kingdom Metazoa; phylum Chordata; class Actinopteri; order Cypriniformes; family Botiidae; genus Botia; species Botia kubotai. Next base: position 8,030 of record JAZGTI010017713.1, on the reverse strand, counting down.
AAATTCACAATAAATCCTAAGCCACCTAACCCAACAACAATAACACAGTAATAGTACTAATATCAGCAAATTAAGTGGTATTCTTGGTATGCTATAAGCTATCTTAAAATTTCATCATTTTTTGCAGAAATATGGTCATATTTCAGAATACAACACTTCTCCTGACTTACTGCATGTCTTGCACAGGAGAAAGCCCTGTCAGATGGTGTCAATACGGCCTGTACACACAGGTGTGTTTAAAAGTGCAGACAGTATAGGGAGGCTGTCCTGCCACCAGAGTGTGGTCCTCCACCACCAGCCTACAGGGTCTTGTCCTGATAGGATTGAAGGCAGACCTGTGTAGATCTCTGTCTCTTTCTGGACATTTCTGGTCATTGCCAGAGATAGCTCTTTGTCCTCATCCTCAAACAGCTCTTCTAGGGCTGACTTCTTGGTATGTTTCTTGTGAGATGGAGTAGGGCTGGGCGATAAAACGATAACGATATGTATCACGATAGACACGTGATCGATATCAATAAAAAATGTGTTCGATAAAACGTTATGTTTTATTCTTCATTGGAAGAAAACAGAGGTTGCGAAGCATTTTGGTTGCATTAACAAAGGCATTCGCTCTCTGGTAACCTATCAACGTAGGGAGTGACACGCTAACAGCCAATCATTAAACAGTATCATGTTTGGTTGCGCCATATCATTGTCTAATGCTGGTCTGCTGGATTCCTCTTCATAAGCAGAAAATGAGTGCCGCAGCGAGCGAGGAAATTGTAAATAAAAGAGGAAAAGTCAACTCGCCAGTATGGCAGTTTTTTGGATAAGTCTGACCGTAGTCAGACCAATGTCGTCTGCAAATTATGCAAGACCGTCGTCCCCGCCAAGACTGGTAATACCACGAACTTGATGTACCACCTTTGCCGCGCTCACCCTTTGGAGCCAGATGCCTTGAGGGGATTATGATCAGAGGAAGGTTATGTTTAAAATAAAAATGTTTAAATGTAATATATTTTTCTCCTGGTCCTTATTTTAATTGGGTCATAAAAAATATCGATAATTATCGATATCGACCGATATGAAACACTGATATCATGATACAGTTTTCAGCCATATCGCCCAGCCGTAAGATGGAGACCAAAAAACATAAAATAGTGTTTAGACCGTGTATTTTATTTTGTTTTAAATTAGGGATGCACGATATGAAAAATTTTAACCGATACTGTTCATATTTTTATATGATAATTTTGTGCACCCAGGAGAATACAAAATCTAAGATGAACTAATGAAATTTATATTATATATCTGGGTCTAACAATCATAGCAAACATCAGTCCTGACTCTTCAAATGTTTTTATTTTTTGTGTAAGGCACCACAATTCTAAATAAAATAAAATGCTTTAACATTTGTCAACCTGGAAAAAATGAAAAGTGCATCCTCAACAAAAAGAAAGTGCATCCTCAACAAAAAGAAAGTGCATCCATGCATCCTCAAAAAAAGCATAGTTCAGATTTTCCTGAAATTATATAGTTTAACAAAATACATATGAGGAAGGTACATAGACTTCAATCAGCTACTGTGGCTGTAGATGAGCTAATGTCTTTTGTAAGCTGTTCACATGGCTCAAGAATGGTCATCATGTTTTCAATTAATGTCCATTGGTGTATCCTCAGAAAAGCAGGTAATTGAAAGTCTACTGCATATGCTGCAAGAGCTCGCCTCTGCTCCAACAAACTTCTTAGCATATAGAATGTGCTGTTCCATCTCGTGGCCTTGATCATATTGCATGCATTATCCCTGACAACAACATGCGTGCGTTCTTTTGTTATACTCCACCGTTCAAACATGGTTTCAAAAGCTTGGCATATCATTGCACCTGTATGCGATCCGGAGCACTCCTGTGCGTGCAGCAAGACTTTTTGCATGTTAAAATTTTCATCCAACCATTGAGCCGTTAGGCTAAGCATACTGACTGGACTAACATCAGATGTCCAAATGTCCGTGGTAAAGCTTACGTGTAGTCTATTCTTATCGATCATAGTATGAATGTGTGCAGCGACCAAATCGTACAAGGCGGGGAGTGAAACATCAGAAAAAAGCGGCGGCTTGGAAGAACGTAACGTGGCTCCAAATGCTCTACTAACCCGTGAAAACCCGGATCCTCTACCACGGAAAAAGGCTGGTCATCACAGACTATAAATTCCATGACTTTGTCATTTATGGCTTTAGCCTTTTCGCTTTCTCTGGAAAACATTTTAAATTTTTTAAAAGCCTGTTGAATGGGGACATCGACACTGCGTGTTTTGGGCTTAGCACTTGTAGCTGCCGCTGCCGCTTCATATTTCTTTAAAACAGCTTCACCGCGATGACGACCTCTCAAGTGAGATATAAGATTTGTTGTGTTAAAACTTTACGGCTTTTTACCTCCTATCGGAATCCTTGCTAAACATGTGTTGCAAATAATGATGACGACGTATTAAACGCGACAAAGGCCGAGAGTCACTGAAGTTTACAGCTGCAGTCACTTGCACTCAGAAAGAAGATGAATCTCAGATAAACCAGACTGATTGATTGATTTACCAGCAAGAGTACTTTATCGGATCGGATTTCATTTATTTATCGGAGCAATAAAAATGACGTAATTTTTACCCATATCGGTCGATAATGTATCTGTCCGATAAATATCGTGCATCCCTATTTTAAATAGTCTATTCCAAAATTCTAAACATGCACTCTGCCATGTCCTTCTTGTGGTAATTTGATCCTTCCTCCTCAATGTCCATTGGAAGCTGTGCAACATTATTTCTACATATAAATGGCAATACTTCATAGTATTCAATATAGAAATCATAGAAACTGCTGCTTTCTCCAAATGGCCCAAATTATGTGGTTGGCATCTTTTTTTTTTAAACGTATACTCAACATATACTTAATAGAAATGGAAAATTTTCCAGATCTCCCCAGACCTTCTCTTTCAAAGCATTGGTAAACAGAGTGTTCTCTTCAGACATAGTAAAATGCACCTGCAGCTTAGTCAGTATTGGGAGAATTTGGCCACATGTGAGGACTTCACAATGGATACGCAGAGAGTTGTATCCTCTGCTTTCTGGAAGTCACCATCTGTGAGCCTTTCCAGTCTGGGGGAAAAAAATATAAAGACAAAAATAAAACATCAGCAATTCTGCTACTCATTGTTTCACAGCTGCTCTTCTTGTCTTTTACTTTTTCTTTTGGCTTTGGTCAAACCATTGGTCAAGTGATGCTGCCTTTATGACAGGGTACTTCTTCCCACCATTAGGAAAAGGAAGTTCCACCGTGTTCTGACACCCAGAATCATGCTGTGTTCTGGCAGACCTGAATCACGTTTTGAATTACAGTCTTCTGAAGATGTCTGAAACAAACATAACTTTTTGAGATTTATAAGGCTACGCTACTTAAGTTGCTGCTTCTCCCACAAGATGGTCTTAGCCATGGAGGACCTCTTCAGCCACACGGCAATAGCTTGGAAGTCTGGCACACCACTTTTAATGTGGCACTAATGCTGTAAATCTTCTGTGCTGCCAGGTTTAGGGTATAGGCAAAGCACTCCACCTTTTAAAGCTTCCGATTCTTTAGTACAACATCCTTATTGCTGCTGTTGTCTACTGTGGCAGCTAAAACTTTAGTTCTTATCTGGAATTCTTCCAGAATGCAATTTACCTTGTCTGCCACCACGAGGCCTGTCTGTAACTCATACACAGCTTTGGTGTTTAGCACCTTCTGCTTAATGTGGCCATTACTGGTGTAGTGCACAGTAACTGTTAAATTGTGTTCATGTGCCCCACTGGTCCACCCATCACATGTAATAGCAACCTTACTCACTTGTGCAAACTCTAAATATAATTTTATTGAGAACCAGTGTATCATGCAGGAATAAGAGTGTCTGACTAGGGCCAGGGGTGCCCACACTCCCAGCTGATGTTTGAAAGCTGTCAAAAACAGTGCATCTTTCTGTTTTATCAGTTTGTCCCTTATGTTTTATTAGATTTGACATGTTTTTCCCTTTACACACAATTATTGTAAAACATTGTGTTATTGTGAAATACAGCCACACTTTAGGATGTTTATCTTTAGGCAGTTTTAAACAAGTTAAATTAAGCTAGCTAATGGTAGGCTACCTGCTGCCATCAGAGCAAGTGTAATTGCTGCATTCATGCACTCCAGATGATCTTGGTTCCCGAGTTGTGCTTTTCATTCGGAATGTAAAAACAGCATGGACATTAACGTTACTACAAATATATATTGGATTTGTATCAGTTTTCTGACGTGTGTTGAATTGAAAAACTTAATTTTCTTTTTTTTTTAGATTATTCCGATACCACAAGAATGCAGTATTATTTACCTATCGATCTTGTGCAGTGCTGGTGATGATGCTCTTACTTGAGTTTTGGAGCACCAGAAGGCAAATATTTCAATTGATGGCTCAGGTATTTAAGTGGCACCGAAGTGAGGCACTGAAATCTGCATTCTGAATTAGTCTGGTACATACTGATACAGCAGTACCACATTGGAACAGGGATTCAGTATCCAACCCTAACAGCTAGTTTCTTTAGATGGGACATGTTTTGTTAAATAATAAAAATTACATAGTTAAAGGCCATTCTCATGACTTTTGTTAATGTTCTGCAGTACATTTAAGCTTGGTCAAGTCAAAGGTTAAGCAACAGCATTGACCTTTGCGTGTTACAATGAATGTAAATGTACTGAGTTGTTTGACACTGCAGAAGGCATATTGTGACATGCAGACAGGCTCATTGCAAAATAATAGTAAATTTCTCTTCTGGATTGTTTTTCGTGGGTGGTCATGTGAGAGTTCTACTGAAGTTTTGAGAACCAGAGTAATGTCATTTTAATGTAAATGGGAACTGTCAACTACAGCTAGTAAATTTTTTTCTCAAATTTGCTTTTCTCAGCAAACGCACATACAAACAATCAAACTGGTTTCTTTTGAAAGAAGATTCATTCTTCCAACCAAATCGAACAGGTTGGCTTGGTGCAATTTCTGCAAGTACAAAGAACATTTCCAACTGCTCAAAAACACAAGTGAAACATGTTTCTTTGCAAATCATTCGTAAAACGATTCTTGCATAAATAGTTGTATTGAATGTGACAATTTACATTTTTGCTTGAGTAGTAAGTAAATGACAGATCCTCAAGCAAAACTGTGTAATTCTGCACTCAAGTTATATTTAATTGCTGCAAGCATGTAAATGTGTACATGTAAACCACTCTGCCAGCGGGGTGGGCTTTCAGCACACAATGTTGTATTACCCCCCCCCCCATCCAATTGGAAACAGGAATACCACTTTACACCAGCCCTTGAAGATCAGTGTAGAAATACGGCAGTTTGATTTTTCCATTTGTTTTTGCATTCCACTGTGCGACTGTTGGTGTTATTACTCCAACAGAAAACAGGAAAACTTTTATAAACTAAAAGCATACTACAGTGAAAGTTTCTATACACCACAGAAATAACCAGGTTGGTCGTTCTTTGTGTCAATGTGAACTGTCTACTTGGACAAAACCAATATTATTTACCAGACTTCAGGGCAATGGCCTGCATTCTGCCTTAAAATATCAACAAACCTCACTCTATTAGCAAAAATGTTCTTATTCATACTTTTTCACTTCAAAAATATGCATACAAACTTTCTTCTACTCATGAACTAGTGTGCCATCATTTGGAAACATATTTTTACCTTTAATTAGAGTACAAACTTTAATAAACCAATTTCACACTAATGATTCTACACAGTTAATTAGTAACCACTCTGTTATAGCAGTTTTAGACAAATAGGTCTATCCTGTTGAACAATAATGTGAACTGTTTTACTACACAGAGGTTAACAAATTATAATGGGAAGTCATTTACATATAGAAGTCTTTAATGTACAGTAGCAGAAACTGCTGCTGCAATGATAGTAAAAAACATGGTACAAAAAATATTGACTAACATGGACTCTTAAAATTTGAAGCATGGAACATTGCCTTTTTAATAAGGGAATTGCCACTTGTCACAAATCAACAGATGTAGTAATGTTTTGTTCTCTGTTACATTCATAAAACTTTAAGCTATTATTAAATAATGTTTGTCATTTTAATTTTCATATGGTGTGAGCTGAGATGTCTGAGGTGTCAGATTATCTTACTTTACAGAATAAATGATGACAGGGTCAATATGTATTCTAAAATATTTTTTCTGTTTTGTTGTAAAACTGAATATGTCCTTGCCTGTATTCCTCTTTTAGTAGTGCTTCTGAGGTCAAAAGGGCTTTACTGCTCCATGAGATCCATTGGCTTCAGACCCTGTGGTGAACCAGGCCACTGGGTCTACATAAAGTAACCTCTCATGTCTGGCTCTGCAGTGCAGTCGACATCCACAACACTAAATTCATGTTTACAGCATGTCACCTTTAGCATGTCTTTATGACCAGGTGATGGGGTAATGTGAGATATTATTGAAATTGCGAGTGAAAGCTGATATGAATTAAGAAATAAATGTAGTGTGTGACTTATTTTTTTTTACCCCTTAGTGACGTAGTTGGAGGGGAGGGGTAGAAACAAGCTTGGTAATGCCAGACAAGAGAGAAAGCCGTTTTACAGGCTTAATTAGTTACTACACCTTGAGGAATTATTATGAATTATTATGTATTTTTTTCTTTCAAGCAATGTGAACTGATAAGTTATGCACAATAATATTAAGAAAGTAAATGAAGAAAAAGGATTATGATGCAAAAAATGACTGCTGTGGTTTAATTAAGTGCACAATAGTAACTTTTACAAGCTTGTAATTGAATCATAGCGTAACTGTCTGGAAGTTTAGTTATTGTATTGGTTGTAATCTAGTTGTCGGTTTGTCTCCTTTATTAGACGGTGGACATTCATAAGGAGAAAGTCGCCCGGAGAGAGATTGGCATCCTGACAACAAATAAGAACACATCAAGAACTCATAAGATTATCGCTCCAGCAAATATGGAGCGGCCGGTGAGGTACATCAGGAAACCTATTGATTACACAGTACTGGATGATGTGGGCCATGGAGTGAAGGTAAATTACTCTCCAGCTTCTGTCACACCTACAATCTTACTATAGTTCATTAAACAGAGCTGGGAAGGAACACTTGTCTTTCAGTATTTATAGAATGTTAGTGTTAATTGTCCCAAACAAACAGCCCAGGTGGTGTAGCCTTTTTTTAATGAAGAGCCTTTCAAAATGAGACACAAATGAATTCATTGGTCTAAAATGGTTACTTACTCAACTGAACGTGTAGTGTGAATGTACAGGTGCTGGTCATATAATTAGAATATCTTCAAAAAGTTGATTTATTTCACTAATTCCATTCAAGAAGTGAAACTTGCATAATGTATACATTCATTCCACACAGACTGATATATTATAAGTGTTTATTTCTTTTAATTTTGATGATTATAACTGACAACTAATGAAAACCCCAAATTCAGTATCTCAGAAAAATTGGAATATTACTTAAGACCAATACAAAGAAAGGATTTTTAGAAATCTTGGCCAACTGAAAAGTATGAACATGAAAAGTATGAGCCTGTACAGCACTCAATACTTAGTTGGGGCTCCTTTTGCCTGAATTACTGCAGCAATGCTGTGTGGCATGGAGTCGATCAGTCTGTGGCACTGCTCAGGTGTTAGGATAGCCCAGGTTGCTCTGATAGTGGCCTTCAGCTCTTCTGCATTGTTGGGTCTGGCATATCGCATCTTCCTCTTCACAATACCCCATAGATTTTCTATGGAGTTAAGGTCAGGCGAGTTTGTTGGCCAATTAAGAACAGGGATACCATGGTCCTTAAACCAGGTACTGGTAGCTTTGGCAAATCCTGTTGGAAAATGAAATCTGCATCTCCATAAAGTTGGTCAGCAGCAGGAAGCATGAAGTGCTTTAAAACGTCCTGGTATACAGCTGTGTTGACCTTGGACCTCAGAAAACACAGTGGACCAACACCAGCAGATGACATGGCACCCCAAACCATCACTG
>JAZGTI010017712.1:0-12048 GCA_036877585.1 Botia kubotai | reverse complement strand
GACGGTTTGGTTTAAGGACACGAGCAGGGCCAGCAGGGGATTTGTGCAGATGAATAAGACATTATATGAGCGATTGTGATGAACATTAATTAAACAGCCGAACTGCTTGATTAATCAGATGATATCTGAACATTGTGAGATTCTTAGCATTGGTAAATAATTGAAACCGATTGGATGTTTAACAGAATAATCGTTCTGTCCAGTGTCTGTTCCAAAATCTACCGACCGCCTTCTCAATGGTTAGTGCACCTTTTCTGTTTTCAAATATTTTTACTGAATTTTGAGTAAATATTGTGTAATATCATTTAAATTCTGCATTATGGTGTGTGTATATATGGTGTGTGTGCGTGTGTGTATTGTACATGTACATTTATGTCAGTATTATCATCAGCTGTGAAGCCAGAGCATTCTGGACATCAGTAAGAAGAATCATACGTGTAAACATATGTGTGGTTGAGTGTTTCCTGCAGGTGTGATGTGACATCAGTCCAGTGTTCATGTTCACACACGTGTGTGTGTGTGTGTCTGTGGGAACAATGCACAGCTTATATAAACACATACAGGTGCTGTGATGAGAAACTGCGACTGTGGACCGAAACAAAATGGCTGATTTCCACAGAAATGATCATACAGATGTACAGATAGAATGCACAGAGAAAACTGATGCATTTGATAGATCTGCATCACTACAGACTAGACAGAATGCTCAGCTAACAGGGAACGTTCTCAGAACACTGGCTAACGTTATCTAAAGTTCTCTCAAAGTAATCAATAACATTTTTGCAATAACATTAGCAGAATGATTTTTTAACATTAAATGTCATATACATCAAGAACGTTATTCTTAAAAAGCTTAAATTATGTTCTTATAACCAAGCAATAATGTTAATACAACATCTAAAAAGTTTGATGCTTCAAACCTTCCTAGAACGTTCAAAATAACCTTTTTACAACCTAAAATTGTTAAAAAAATGTAAAAAACATAAAATTGTTATCTGGGTTTGAAGTAAACCAAGACAATTAATTTGTAATTGTGATTTTTCTCAGTGCTGATTTTCATTAGATTATATGACGTATGATAATCAGGCAGTAAAATGTGATTAATTATCATGATAAATAGTATTAGTGTCGTACAGATATCATGAGATTCACCTGTATGGCCTTTTTATCACTGTTTATGAGACTGTACAGAAGACGTGTGTCTATAGTGTGCCCACACACACACGAAATGGTGGCGTGCAGCAGACAGGGCTGTTGCTAGGATACACAGCAGCGAGGTGGAGAAGTGCAGAGTGAACAGGACCGTTTTAAACAGCGAGACAAACACAGTTTAATATCACACGAGCGGCTCTCCTCAAAATACTGATGATCTCCTGCTAATGATGTAAGTGCAGTTGTTGTTATGGGTGGTTGCTAAGGTTTTTTGGGTGGTTGCTAAGGTGTTCTGAGTGATTGCTAAGCTGTTGTGGGTGGTTGCTAAGGTGTTTTTAGGCAGGTACTTAAATGTGTTTTAGAGGGTTGTTAATCTGTTTTGCGTTGTTGTTAAGGTGTTTTGGGTGGTTGCTGTGTGCGCTCACTGTCCCGTCCCCAGGTCCATCCAAAATGATATTGTGGTGTTGGGTTCAGTGTAGCTCTGTGGGATTTTTGACCTGTCGTGTCATTGGCCAGTTAGATCAGGTTAAATTAGGGTTCAGTGCTGGATGTGGTACATTAGAGCTGTTTCTCTATTATCACAGAGAAATCACCTGTACAGATGTTTCTGTTGTCTTGCTTCTTTTGTCATGTGCACGTTTAATTCTGACTCTGATAATAGATGACTGTAATTATTGAGTTAAATCCAGAACTTTCTGTGATTTTGCTGTGAATGTGGACAGCTAATGTAAGACATCTGCTGTATTTTATTAAATGAATGTAATTGTATCTTTTATCTGTTAGGATTGTCTCTGTAAAAAGAGACATTTTTATGTCAAGTAAATAAAGATTCATTAAACTGGTAATAAATTGGTAAATAAAGGATTAATAAAGTGTTCTTTTTCTTTAAACCCCAGAAAGGGAGAGCTCCTCCATCACAGAGCTCCTCCACCTTAGAGCTCCCTAACTTAAGAGCTCCTCCACCCCAGAGCTCCTCCAGATCTCCTCCACCCCAGAGCTCCTCCAGATCTTCTCCACCTCATAGCTCCACCACCTCAGAGCTCCTCCAAATCAGAGCTCCTCAACCTGAGATCTCCTCCACCGCAGAGCTCCTTCAGATCTCCTCCACCTCAGATCTCCTCCACCCCAGATCTCCTCCATCTCAGAGCTTCTCTAGATCTCCTCCACCTCAGAGCTCCTCCACCTCAGAGCTTCTCTACCTCAGAGCTCCCTCACCCCAGAGCTCCTCCACTTTAGAGCTCCTCCCCCCTAGATCTCCTCCACCCCAGAGCTCCTGCTGTTGTGCTGTTGAGCTGAAATGGATCAGAGAAGCTTCATGGTGTCAGAAACTCGTCTGTGAAACACCAGAGCCAATGGTGAGTGTTCAGTCTTCATCAGACAGTGTTCCTCTGCAGTCACAGAGCACATGAATCATCTGTATCTCACCTTGATCGGCTGTTTCTTTAATAATGTTTCTGTGTGTGTTGATGTGGATGTTTCTGAATGGTGTGTGTGTGTGTGTGTGTGTGTGTGATTCAGGATATTAAAGGTCAGGTCTGGACTGATGAGGACTCTGATGGTGAGAATGAATCTGAGCAGTTTCTCTATGGCATTCAGGTAAAGAGCTTCTCAGATCTGACTTACTTTCTGATATCATATATCACCTATATTACGATATAACTGTTTCAGTCTGTGTATCAAACAATAGGAGACAATTTTCCAAGCTAACAGAGAACGTTCTCAGAACATTGACTAATGTTCTCTAAACGATCTCTAAGTTATATCATATATATCAAAAACGTTATTCTTAAGGTGTTAGTGGAATGTTTTAAAACGTTACAGAATAAAATGTTTAAATAATGTTCTTATAACTAAGCAGTGACGTTAATATTGGACGTTTGGAACATTCCTAGAACATTCCTTTTGTGTTTTTAAAACATTGCTCTGTTTGTTTGAGCAGCTGTTTGATGATGGGTTGGGGCAAAAGGAGCAACAATATTTAGGGCGTATTTGTTTGGAAATCATTGTATCAGTCCCGACTTGAGGACTCAATGATACTTGAAGGTCGCAACTTTATCTCTGATGCTGTCAGAGCAAATGTCTTCACCCCTGTTAATAAGTGAAGGTGAGGTAAATGTGTGATACCTCTGTATGCCTGTAGGGGAGCTGTGCAGCCGACCTTTACCGTCACCCGCAGTTAGACGCTGATATCGAGGCAGTCAAAGACATTTACACAGACGGCGCTGTATCTGTCAGGTAACCAGAACTCTCACTCCACATCAAATCCAGATCGGATCTCGTTCACACCTGATTCACATACAAATGTGCTCCTCTTTACGCAGGGAATACGGCACCATTGATGATGTGGACATTGACCTACAAATCAACATCAGCTTCCTGGATGTGAGAACACGGCCGTCAACAAACCATCATCTCATTAACATGAAGCCAATCTTGATGCGAGTGTGATTGTTTGTTTGTTTGCAGGAGGAGGTGGCGACCGCATGGAAGGTCATCCGCACAGAACCCATCGTCCTCCGTCTGCGGTTCTCTCTGTCACAGTACCTGGATGGACCAGGTAGGGAGTGTGTGTGTGTGTGTGAACACCTTTCATCAAAATGTTTTCACTATTCTTTAAATTTAATCAATTGATTACCAATACATATTAAAATGAAAGTATTTATTTAAACCTTTTCAAAACACTCCAATTAAAGAATAAATATGAAGAAAGACAGGGAAATGTTCTGAAGAAATCACCTTTTAATGAGATCTTCTAAGAATTAACAAAGGTTTAATAATTGATCTAATATATTGAGACGTGTCTCTGAGCTCTTACAGTGTTTGATGTTCTCCTGCAGAACCATCTGTGGAGGTCTTCCAGCCGTCCAATAAGGAAGGCTTCAGTCTGGGTCTCCAGCTGAAGAAGTAAGTCATCAGAACTTCAGAGATGTTTGTTGTGGAGTTATCATACGTTTGTCTTCTTCTGAACGCTCTGTACAAACACTGTGATGAAATACATAAAGTCTGTCTCCTTATTCTACACAGGATCCTCAGTACGTTCACATCTCAACAGTGGAAGCACCTCAGCAATGAGTTCCTCAAAGCCCAGCAGGAGAAACGACACAGCTGGTTCAAAGCTGGAGGAACAATCAAGAAGTTCCGTGCAGGACTGAGTATCTTCTCTCCGATTCCTAAGTATGACCTCGCCGTTTACAATTTCATCTGAACAGATCGTAAAACAACAGAAATATTTGTAGATGTTTGTGAATATATAGTGAGTTAGACGAAGATGTTTTCACTGGTGGACACTGCAGTGAATTCAGCATGAACTTATCTTCTGGCCGTGGGGTCCATCTTGGCTCCAGGTCTCCCAGTTTTCCTCTGATCCAGGACACGGTGTTAAAGGGCAAACTGAGCGTCCCTGAGCTCAGAGTGAGCCGACTCATGAACCGCTCCATCTCCTGCTCCATGAAGAACCCCAAAGGAGAGCTCTTCAGTTACCCCCCGAACAGCCAGGTCAGCCCCCCGCCTCCCTCACTGCACACTGTCCCCACAGAACACTTCCTGTTTCCTGCTTCTCCATATTAGGGTGACCAGATGAGCACTGTAAGATATCAGTTCAGAGACGTGAGGAGTTTGAACTGAAGCAGTGTCATTAAAATGAACGTTTCTGCTTGAATACAGCGATCTGACAGCAGCAGACGTTAAATAGACATTGTTTAATAAACAAAAACATACTGAATATATTCAGTAACCAAACAAACCTCAGCTGTGAGTTTTGCTTAAAATGTTTTGCTCACCTGAAGTCAATTTCAGATTTATTTCTAACATTTTAACAATTATTTGCAATGGACGTTGATTTGGTGGCTTTCTGAGCTGAGCAGCAGCATGTATTTCTGTTTTGTGTGGAGGAAACAACAGGTGTAGTTCTTTAGGTAGTTTGCTTAATGTTCTGTTAATGGGTAAAAGAACTACACAGCCCATCTGCTCTTCTTAAAGCTACACTCTTTTTTTTTTTGGTTTTCTGTGAATCACAGCAGTGTCTCTTTAAAACGTTCAAGACTGACTATTGGGTCACGGCTTGTAAAATCAGAACATCTGGTCACCCTTCTTCATATCTGTGACCCCTCAGTGTCTTGTTAGGACCCTTAATCTCCTACTGACAGGTAAAACGCGGCCTCAGATTAGATTTCTCAGTCAGTGATGATTTTCCTCTTTAAGACCCTCACCCCCAGCCTGTTTGCCCTCCGACACCCCCTCGCCTAACATGGCTGGCTGGCATCCTTTCCCATAATGCTTTGTCTCCGTTAACCCATCAGAGTGTGGCTGTCCCGGCGGGCGGAGCCCCGGCGCAGATTACCACCCGACAGCTGATTGAGTTATTTTTCTCATCCCAGGCGGGCGGACATTGCAAGAACATCCCCACCCTGGAGTACGGTTTCCTAGTGCAGGTACCCGACATGACGGCCGCGCCTGCATGCATGATTTCATCGCTTCCCATGATGCTCCAGTGCATCTCTGTGCATGAGCAGTACCGTGTCCTGAGGTCTTTTCACTGACTCGCGCCAACACGCTGAAGTCAATTTAGCACAGCTTCCACCTCCAGCACAGTTACCTGCGGGTTGTGCTTGTAGTTCAAACCAATCCAATGAATTTAAAATGAGTTTAATTTGAACCATGTTAAACCAGAGAGCTCTCTTTGCAATAAAAAGTTATTTCACACATGATTTTGCCCCACTAATGATGTCACACAGTGTAAAATAACAGCAAGTGTAAATCCACTGTCTGCAGTGCTGACCTCATGTAGAGGTCACATGACCCATGTTTTGTGGTCCTGATGCGAGTCATGTGACAGGCCTTAAGTGACAGTGGAAGTGAGTATAAAAATGGCTTCAGATCATGAAAGTTCATTATTTGTTTATTGATGTGAAGTAGAGCCATTCGCAATTCTTTGTTTAGCTTCTCAGCCCTAAACTGCTTGTTTATACCACCCGTTCAGCATCACATAATGAAAAGAAACTTCAGCTGCTACTTCCAGTCTGGAACATCGTTACTGTTTTGAAAGGAATGTGGCAAACTCATATTGAACTGTGATGTTGTCAACGGACCTGGAAGTTTCTCATAACCATGCTGAGAATGAACAGCTTTGTGTCCACCAATCAGAGTCCAGGATTCATTAACGCCTTGTTAGGACATAGATTCGTTTTTGTGTCTTAATGTTTGTGATTTTGACTCATATTGTTTCCATTCATATTTGCTGTGACTTCTTGTGATATTAAGGCATTTTACAATAATAATTACAATAATATGGTAAAATATCTTTACTCCATTTACATTGTGATTCACCTGTGCTTCCCTGTCATCTGTGCTTACCTGTCACATGTGCTCCTCTGTCACCTGTGTTTCTGTGCCACCTGTGCTCCTGTCTCCTGTTCCTCTCTGTCACCTGTCCTCCTCTGTCACCTGTTCCCCTCTGTCACCTGTGCTTAGGTCACCTGTTCCCCTCTGTCACCTGTGCTTCTGTGTCACCTGTGCTCCTGTCCCCTGTTCCCATCTGTCACCTGTTCCCCTCTGTCACCTGTGCTTCTGTGCCATCTGTGCTCCTGTCCCCTGTTCCTTTCTGTCACCTGTGCTCCTCTATGTCACCTGTGCACCTCTGTCACCTGTGCACCTTTGTCACCTGTGCTTCTGTGTCACCTGTGCTCCTCTGTCTCCTGTTCCCCTTTGTCACCTGTGCTCCTCTGTCACCTGTGCACCTCTGTCACCTGTGCTCCTCTGTCACCTGTTCCCCTCTGTCACCTGTTCCCCTCTGTCACCTGTTCCCCTCTGTCACCTGTGCTCCTCTGTCTCATGTTCCCCTCTGTCACCTGTGCTCCTCTGTCACCTGTTCCCCTCTGTCACCTGTTCCCCTCTGTCACCTGTTCCCCTCTGTCTCCTGTTCCCCTCTGTCACCTGTGCTCCTCTGTCTCCTGTGCTCCTCTGTCACCTGTTCCCCTCTGTCACCTGTGCTCCTCTGTCACCTGTTCCCCTCTGTCTCCTGTTCCCCTCTGTCACCTGTGCTCCTCTGTCTCCTGTTCCCCTCTGTCACCTGTGCTTGTGTTTTATGTTGTGTTACTCTGCAGCAGAAGGTCAGATCAGTGCAGTGTGTCCTCTAGTTATTCTCTATCTGTCTCTTCTCTGTAAGATTATGAAATACTCTGAGCAGCGTATCCCCACTCTAAACGAGTACTGCGTTGTGTGTGATGAGCAACACGTCTTTCAGAACGGCTCCATGCTTAAGGTGAGAGTGATTTCCTGCAGACCACATGTTGTGTCTTGCTGTAGATGCGTTACTGTAAACGTGACGACTGTTTTTAAAAATAAACCTGAGCGCTAATACCCGGCATGTTTCAGACGTAACAGAACTTGTATTTATCCCCCATCTTTAATATTTCATGCAACATTGTTCAGCGTAAACGTTCTTTTGAAAATGTAGTAAGTTGTAAATAGAGCACAATCATGCTGTTGATAGCAGTGTGTCATGTATTGCTATATGATACCTGATTGGTTCATTTTTCCCGCCAGCCTGCGGTGTGCACGAGGGAACTGTGTGTGTTTTCATTCTACACACTGGGTGTGATGTCAGGAGCAGCGGAGGAGGTGGCCACTGGTGCAGAGGTGCGGATGCACACACACACACACACAGTTACACACACAGTTACACACACACAGTCACACACACAGTCACACAAACACACACACAGTTACACACACACACACACACACACAGTTACACACACAGTTACACACACACACACACACACAGTCAAACACACACACACAGTCACACACGCACACCCACACACACGGCACACACAGACAGATGTGTCCGGCTGAAGATGTTGATGTGTGTTGATCTGCAGGTGGTGGATCTGCTGGTGGCCATGTGTCGAGCTGCTCTGGAGTCTCCTCGTAAAAGCATCATTTTTGAGCCGTACCCATCTGTGGTCGACCCCAATGACCCCAAAACACTTGCCTTTAACCCAAAGGTGACCCTCCTTACAGCACACACACACACGGCATACACACACAAACTCACAGCACACACACACACAAACTCACAGAGCTGGAGAGATTTGTTTAGCATTAAGTGACAGTGTTCTTACACCATGTACAGTTGATCAACTTTAACCAGCACCAAATATTGTCTTCCCTCTGTGTGTGTGTGTGTGTGTGTGGCTACTGTACTGACCCTGTGCCGAACAGAAGAAGAATTATGAGCGCCTGCAGAAAGCTCTGGACAGTGTGATGTCTATCAGAGAGATGACACAGGTACAGCAGCACCTGCACTGCACGATATCATTTATCTGCTTCTTCCTGAGGAACATTCTTAGATTTTCAGTCCTGAATGCTTCAGTATTTCTGTTTTCTGTACAAACATCTCCCCACATGTTTCAAACCATTATTCAACAATACATGAAACATGAGAAGAAACTCGAGAGATGATTCCAGATGATGATAAATAATCAGGATTGTGTTTTGAAAGGTGTTTGTGATTCTATGTGAAGACTGAATGATTGAGTGATATTGCAGTTCATTCTGAATGTGTGTGTGTTCAGGGCTCATATCTGGAGATTAAGAAGCAGATGGATAAATTAGATCCATTGGCTCATCCATTACTGCAGTGGTGAGTGACACACATCACATGATACACACGAACATGTCACACATCAGCTGAGCTCGAAATTCATGCCTTAAATATTTTTTATATCAGTTACAGTCACAACTGTACAACTAAAACTGAACTCTCCCTCTCTCTGTCTGTCTGCCTGTCTCTCTCTGTCTGTCTCTGTCTCTCTCTGTCTCTCTCGCAGGATCATTTCCAGTAACAGATCTCATATTGTGAAGCTGCCTCTCAGTAGAGTGAGTTAATGAAGAGTTGATGTTAAGCACATCTGATGGTGTGTGTGTGTGTGTGTGTGTGTGTGTTTGCTCACGCTGTCGTGTGTGTTCTGCTCACAGCAGCTGAAGTTCATGCACACATCTCATCAGTTCCTGCTGCTCAGCAGCCCACCAGCCAAAGAAGCTCGATTCCGCACCGCCAAGAAGCTCTACGGCAGCACCTTCGCTTTTCAGTGAGTCACAGCGTCCCTGAAGTGTGTGTTATCCTGCCCATCTGCTCCACTGATCACTGAAACACACACACGTCAGTCTAACACTGCTGCAGACTGAAGATTATCTGCTCTCACAGGGTCTAACCCAGCTTACAGTTTTACATTAGAAGAACGTTTCCCTAACGTTTCCATAAAGTAACAGAAAATATATTTTGAATGTTCTGGGAACGTTTAAACACCCAGTTGTTAGACATTGTATTTACGTTATTGTTTGGTTATAAGACTGTTGTTCAAACATTTTCTAATTTTGTAACATTTCTAAAACCCTTCAGTAACAATTTAAGAACAGTGTTTTTATGCTAATGTTTTTAGAATGTTTGCCAATGATACATTGAAAACAGTTCTGCTAACATTACTGCAAGAATGTTTTTGATAATTATATGAGAACTTGGAGAGAACTTGAAGAGAACTTTGGCAGATGTTCTGGGAATATTCCCTGCTAGCCATGACTGAACAGAAGTTCATGTGCATAAATGTGACATCTCTCAGATTGACATACAGTAACAATAACAGTCTATATTAGACATATATATATATATATCTGCTCACGCTCTCTGTGTCTAAATTTAAACACTGCAGGTTTTTGTGCTATTTCTGCACTTTGTGTTATTTTTGTGGACACAGTTGCACTTTATGATCTTACGAGACATAAAAATCTTTCACAAACAGCTGACAGGACACGCGTAACATCTCTGCTCCTTTCAGGCAGCAAAAATATCTCCAGACATCCGTGTTTAAAAATACACTTGTGCCAGATTTTAAAAACATCCACCGTGATGTTCCTCTTCAAGGATTGCATCATTCTGTTCAGGTCGTCAGCTCTTTTAAACATATAAATAAAACTAGTGTTTCAGGTTTCCTCAGGAGAAACAGAGAGTGCTGCTTGTGCTTACTCACTGCTTACCTCACTGTCGCAATGCCACGGGGTTCTGGGTGGTTGCTAAGAGGTTTCTAAGATGTTCTGGGTGGTTGCCGGGTGGTTGCTAGGATGTTCTGGGTGGTTGCTGTGTGGTTGATTACTGGTCCAAGTCACAGGAATCCACCCTCCAGTCTCTGTGTTATTCTATTCTCAAGATATGTCCATAAACGACCATATATGAGATTTTTATGCATCAGGTGAGAATAATGTATTTAATATCCTAACATTGATTTCTCTGCATCTCTCTCCAGTGGTTCCCACATTGAGAACTGGCACTCTGTGTTGAGGAATGGGTTGGTAAATGCCTCTTATACCAAACTGCAGGTATGTAAATGAGTGAATTATGAATGAATGAAGACGATGTATTTAACCATACGGTTTTTAATAAGACTATCAAAAGCATCTTCAAATAAAATCTAATTTTAAATGCTGAATAACATTATTTATTTCCATTATTTATCTCATCATAATATGATGAGATCTTGACAGCAGCAGTACATGTTCTAGACCAAACCAAAGACTTCAGAACAACAGCAGTCAGCCCGTCCTCTGTCCGTCCTCTGCCCGTTCTCTGTCCGTCCTCTGTCTGTCCTCTGCCCGTTCTCTGTCCGTGTTCTGTCCGTCCTCTGTCTGTCCTCTGTCCGTCCTCCATCATCTGTCTATCCTCCACTCAAAGTCAGTCTCATCTCCAGCCATTCGTTTCATGTTGGCATCAACATTCCTCATTTCCTTTTCTAAAACATCACTTCCTGCAGCTGTCATTAAACCACAAACATACATGACTCTGTATGTTCACTCATCTTTGTCTTCATCTGGGAAATCATCATTCTGTGATTCATCTCTGCTCAACTCCGAGCAGGTGTCCTGGCTCACTTCCTCATGAGTTTCACTACCCATGATGCATTTGTTCTCATGCTCGGCCATGATTGGCCAGTTCAGTGTTATGGAGTGGGTGGTTTGCTCTGGGTCTGA
The DNA here is from genome assembly GCA_036877585.1 of Botia kubotai. NCBI lineage: Eukaryota > Metazoa > Chordata > Actinopteri > Cypriniformes > Botiidae > Botia > Botia kubotai. The sequence continues at coordinate 873 of JAZGTI010017712.1, read as the reverse complement.
TGTGTTTGTTCTGATTCTCTTCTTCTCTCTGATGAAGCTGCATGGAGCAGCGTATGGGAAGGGCATCTATCTGAGCCCCATATCCAGCATTTCCTTTGGATATTCAGGTAGAGCTTCACCTGTCGCCCGTGTTGCTGCTCTGAGTTTGTGTCTGCCGGTCTGCTCTTCAAATGACTGAAGATCCCATTACTCTCTCCTTCCCTGTCACTTTCTCTCTCTCTCTCTCTCTCTCATTCTGTCTCTTGCTCTCTCTCTTTTTCTCTGTAACATTTACACTCATTGCTTTGGGTGTTTTGTTGTTCATGGGCGTTTGTACATCTGTATTCAGTGCAGTTTTCTATATAAAGTTTCCTGTTTTGTTTACACTGTTGCTTGATTGCGTGAAGTACCCATATTTACTGATCTTCATTGTGTGTGTGTGTGTGTGTGTGTGTAGGAATGGGGAAGGGCCAGCATCGCATGCCCACTAAAGATGAATTAGTTCAGCGTTATAATCGGATGAACACAATGCCGCAGGTACGACACCTGAACGTTGCTCTGACGCTCACAGCAGTGATGTCACACTGTCTTACAGTGTGTGTGTGTGTGTGTGTGTGTGTGTTTTGGCAGAGTCGACCGATCCAGTCGCGTTTCCTCCAGAGCAGGAATTTAAACTGCATTGCTCTGTGTGAAGGTAAAAGCTTCAGATTTACCTGCTGTAGATCATGTGATTCCTGCTGATTCCTGATCATTTCACACATGACAATCACACAGAATAAATGATGTCCTAATTCACACACCACACACTGAAAAACATGGCACAGTACATACTGTACATCTGAGTCTGTAGTAAAGCTCAAGGCAGTATTACGATGTTCTGCCGTGTCATCTTAT
>JAZGTI010017711.1:0-12049 GCA_036877585.1 Botia kubotai | reverse complement strand
AGATAATGATATAATGTTTATAGGAAAATGTTTATAGGAAACACATGAAATGTGAATTTCGTGTGTCTTTTCTGTAAGGGACAGCTATCAAACTCACATCCTTCACAAAACACAGATCACAAAACATTGTTCTTTAATGTTTTCATCGCCTCCTCTTTGACAATACAAGTGGAGGATTTATTTGACACGGTTAAACCATTTCATTGTAACATGCTTCTGCTCACACACACACACACACACACACACACACACACACACACACACACACACACACACACGCCAGCGCAGCTGCAATGTGTCATGTCCTCATATATATCAGACCACGCTTAACATATGTGCCAAAAAACTAATCTCTCGTTCTCTCTCTCGCTCTCTCTTTCTTTTTATCTCTCTGCCACTCAGGGCAGGGGACGCTCACAGAGAAATTTAATCCACAGGGATCTTCTGTAGCTGAGACAGAGTGACGTGTGCCCAGGCGGGCATGTGATCAAATGTGCGGCCCTCTGCGCGCCTGTCGCATGCGTTCAGGCTTCCCGTGACTTCCAGGAATCAAACACCCAGCATGCCATCAGAAAAGAGAGTGTGGGTTCATTCCTAGACCTTTTAATGGGGAGCAAAGAGTTGAAGACCAAACAAATGGCATTAAATCTCTTTAGATTTGTGCGTCTGTCCAACTGTTGACCCTCTGTTGGGAGATGAGTGATGTATTGCAGCCACATGTGTGTATGTGGTGACAAAAAAGAAAGAACAAAAGTTTTAATTACCAATCTATCTTTAATAATAATCTTTAATAACAATAAATTCAAATCAAACTTCATGTAACAATGTTAATGTTACAAAATTATATTTCAAACACTCTATTGGTCGTATATTTGAAACATCTAAAATAGAGAAATGTGTGTGGGTGAGGTGTGAGTCCGAGTTAGTGATGAGTTCTAACTTCTAATTAAAAATTAAATAAAATTTCAACTTCTTAACTTTACACATGCCGATCATGCATACACATGCAGTTTTATTCTTTCCGGCCCTCGGTGAACATGTGCCCGGGCACGTCCAAATCTTTCCTCCCAACTACACCACGCGAAACCTTCGTGAAAATATTCATATATTTCAGATTCAGTTGATAATTGAAGTACAACTGCATTTTTTACACAAATCATATTTGTAATATTTAGTCATTAGATTTGAATCCCGCAAGAAACATCTATAATGACTCTATGCAGTCTGCTGGCTTTATTAAATGGTCGCAGGTGAAGGTTCTCTGGATTTCAGGATTTTGCATCAGCTGAATTTATGAATTTTAGGCGCTTGGTTAGATGCCGGCTTTCATGCAGAATGCACAGAATTACAATCCGGTCGTGGATGCGGCAGGTGGAGTTCATCGGTTAAACTCTCAAGGCTGAAATAGGTGGGTATGAATCAGTACCTGAAAGTATAAACAGAGTACTCATGACTCACTTCTTCAACCTCTTTGTGTCTCCTGCATTATTCCCAGGCATGTAACCCTCTCCATCTTCACGTTTCACCCTCTCCTCCTCCTGTCCTCCAAAACATCCTACACAATCTTGGTCCACTTTGTTGTGCTTTTTCTGTCTCTGTCTGTACATTTCCCTGTTTCTACTGTCTTTTTTGAAACGTCTCTGTCTTGTGTTCTCCAGCTATTTTTCTGGCTTCGCTCTCTTTCTGTCCATCTGTCCCTTTTCTCCTCTACGCAGTCTCTATTTTTCAAACTTGACGTGTCTTTTTGCGGAGTTGCATCAGTAACCCGGGAGACTCGAGCGGTTGCTGGTTTTTGGAGGTGAAGACATCATGGGACAGACCAGGTGAAGGATGGTCACAGGCGCGCACACACACAAAAACAAATAGATGTTTGGTGCATCTTTTTAGCTAGATCGTAAGACACAGAATTTGAGACTGTTGTTTGTTGTCTTCTTTTTTAGCTGCTTTTAAAACCCCTTTTTAAAAGGGGGTACGTTAAAAACTTACACTCATCAAAGTACACTCATAAAAATAAAGGTTTTTAACAGTGATTTACAGTGATGCCATAAAAGAACCCAAACGTTTGGTTCCCCAAAGAACCATTCAGTCAAAGGCTCTTAAAAAGAACCATTTCTTTATTACAATTTTATAGTCTAAAGAACCTTTTTTCACTACAATAAAACCCTTTGTGAAACAGAAAGGTTCTACAGATGTAACTCTGCTGTTTTGCAAGCACTGCTATATCCTTCAGAAAAAAGCAAAACTAATGTAACTCAATACTTCCAAGTCTCTGTACAGTATACAGACAATGAGTGTTAATAATGCTTCAACAGTTCCTGTGCAAATCCTCTGTTTTCCTTTGTGACAGTCGTAATCTAAACACAGTCAGATATTAAACACACCGTACCTAATCTGTAAAATCGTCTAAATGTCACGACGCTTTGGAGAAATCACATTTCTGTAGGACATGTAAATTCAAACATTTTTAACAAATAGGCATTACGGCAGATATTGTGTTTAAGACAGGTAATGATTATAACTATATCAAATAAATGGCAATGACCAATGTAAGGAGGTCATGGTAAAAAAAAACCTTGATCTACAAGTGCACAATAATTTAACATGCCGGTCGGGTAACACTGCTGTAATAAGCCATCTGAAAGTATTTATTAGCTGTTCTACACCAATAACTGAACAGTGCCGAGCATGTTTTATGAGTAATCAATCATGCCATGAACAGCAAAGGCTCACACTAACGAGGCCAAAGACGTGAAAACTGACTAAACACAACTGAAGACACGCTGTCCACTGAGGTTAACGTCTCTGTATTGGTGCCAATATCAGAAAACACTAATTGATCGTTTAAAGCTGTAATCTGTAACTTTTGCCTCTCTGTCGCCATCTCTGTTTAAAACATAAAATTAAAGGGTCATTTATGGAATTTTTATTACGTATGTTAAAGTCAAATGAAGCCAAACTGATGTTGCCTTTGAAATCAGATCTGATAACCAGATTATATATTATTATAAAATTACAGTTGCAAATGAGGGTAAGGAGAGTGTGTTGGACACTGTCACAAATGTGCTTACTTAATAACTGATTTTTGTTCTTTTTTAACCCAAAAAAGTTACAGATTGCAGCTTTAATGCAACAAAAGCCACATATAACATATTGCTCATTACCGCGAGTAAGCCTCGAGATATCAGATGCTTTAAAATGATTATTTTATCGTAGCTCAGCGGTCCCCCCCAAACTCCCCACAACCTCTAAACAAAAGTTGCACCCGTCACAACAATTCACATAATCCTGCTGCAAAATGAATAAAACGCATTATGTTACAGGTTGTTATTGAACAAATGCTGGAAAAACATTAACTGCATTTTCTTGATGCTTTATATCAACATTTCTGTTGAATAATGAAAAAAGTTCAACTTTTTATTGAAAAACAATGTAAACATGAAATGCTTACATTATTTTGAGCGTTCTTTCTTTAGAAAACTGAAAAAAATGTTCCTTACTAAAGAAAATTCAGCTAAATAAAACAGTCACTAACTTTCTTCTATACACTTTATTTAAAAAAGAAAAACATACAACTATAAAAAATGGCCACATAAAAAAATCTAACTATAAATAAAAGAACAGCAATATTGCTTTGCAGTTTATACAGTATAGAACAAAAACCATAAGACAAAGATAAAACTATCATAAAACTATACTAACGGCCTGGATAGCTTTATGCAAACACATTTTTGGCCATTGGAACGGCATATCTGTCACTGACCTCATCTAAATCACAAAAACGAATACCTAACTCCACACCCACATTTCAAATGGCCTGCTTTCCTCTTTAGGAACTCGTTTGTATCTTGTATCTAAGTCAGCACTTGTGCAGCAGTGTCCCAGCTCAAGATTCATTTATTGGCAACATGATTAGACACAACACAATGTAGTACACACTTACACCAGCTACAGTCTTCCTGACAATAAAGCATTATGTATTCTCAGCTACCTGCCGCGGTGCTGCTGCATTAACGTGACTTGTGCACCTTATTACAAGTCGCTTCTGTAAGAAAGCATTAAAAAAAATGTAAATAAAAAAAGTAAACTCAGCCGTACTTCACTCCAGTTACCCCAAACCCTGGTGAGGGCCAGAATACTGTTGCAAAAAACAGGGATGGGGCTGTAGGGGGGGACACAAAAAGAAAAGCTTTTCAGAGTCCTTGTGTAATGATGCAGTTTCTTTGATAACGGTGTGGAGTGAAGAGAGGCTAATTATTTAACCTGCGTGTGTGTGTGTGTGAACAGTAACTGGCATTTAGTGTCAGACAATAGCTCAGACACACACACATCATTGATTTAACCTCAAGTCCAGATCTTCTGTTCAGCCTCATTAGAGTTCTGCTGCACTAGCTCTGTTTCAGTGTGTGTGTGTGTGTGTGTGTGTGTGTGTGTGTGTGTGTTCCCTTTTGCTGTCTGTTCACTCACACACAACCTCTGGATTTTAGTCTCTCTCTCTCTCTCTCTCCTCTCTTGGCTGATGTCCAGTCTTATGCTGTTCAGCTCTTCCATTGTCCAGCCATCCTGCTGTTCTGCGTCCTCGCACCCGAGACTCGGATAATCCAGCCGTATAATGTCCCATTATTTAATTAAAACTGCTCACCGCTGGCTCTTATCTGCCCATTCTGCTCCCCAACCTGCCACGGCTGCCTATGGGCTCAGAAAAAACCACATTACTCTAATCACCGCTGGTTTTGTGGCCAGGGCCAGCTCTGATCTCTGCTTCTCCACAGCTGTCTGTCTCTCTTTAGGGTGGTTCAGTGTCTCGCAGCGGGCGGATGGTAGATTGAGACCTGCAGGGGTGGGCAGGCAGGGCGGATTAGGGTTTTCTTCTCTTTATTACATTCAGAGCGAATTCTCTGTCCGTGTTTCAGCTGTCGTGCTCCTTTTCCTAAATGAAAAGCTTTTTCCAAAACGAATCTTTTTAATCTCAGCCTATATTCTTTCCATGCTATTTTATCTTCTACGGAAAAAAAAAGAAATTCTGAAGATTTTAATGCAGTTCTTTTACATACAATAACTCGGTGACTCAGGCCAAGTCACTCTTTGTGCACAAAACAAATTCACGTCTTACCAAGCTAACAGGGAACATTTGCAAAACATTGGCTAACTCTAAAAGTTCTCTCAAAGTTATCTTTAAACTTATCTGTAAAACGTTTTAACATTAAACATTAATACTGGACATTTTAAATTTTCTTAGAACCTTCAAAACAATGGAATGTTACTTAATGGAAACATTAGAGTAACATTCTTACAACCTAAAGTTTTAGCTGGGTAATTCTCTGAACACCTTCTGCTCTAGTGTAGCTCCTAAAACAAACACAGCATCAAAACCTGACATCAAACCTGATGTGATGCATCTAAACCGTGTTTGATTTGAGAGCTGCCATATGGCTTCAGAAGACCCAAAATATATACGCGTCATATGGACTTGAAAACTCTGAACTACTGCTGCATTAAAAAGAGCTGACTGTTAATAAAAATCTCAGCATTCAGGTTGCACGGCTGTGGCTAAATAACGATTTTTCTTCGGGATGGGTGTGAAACATCACTTTAAATAAAGCTCCAGTTTTCGGGCCTGATGTTTACTCTGTGAACAATTTGGATATAACAGGGTTTTATTACTCTGTTTAATTACGTTTTGTTTTTATGAGCCATAAGAGCAGAGTGTGGGTGTGATTAGGAGAGAAAGAGGGCCATTTCACAGATAACACAATAGTTGCTCGAGCTAGCCAGAAGCTGATGAGACGTGGAACAAACCTGAGGTTCTATATAGCCTTGGCTGTGTTTGGAGATAATCTGGCTATTTAGATGATGTTGCTGATTTATTTAGTCATCTCTCTCTTCCCGTTTAACACATGCGCTTCCAAAAGGGGTATGAGCTAAAGCACTTAGCGTCAAAGCTAATGGGACAATACACACACTTAAATGAACTAATGAGCCCGACTTGTTTGTGAAGCTCTTTGACCTTTGTGAGATTGGGACACTGATACATGGAGTTCGTTAGACAGGGAGCTCTAATGGCCTGGTTAACTATAATGAGATCTTAGTGTGTTTTTGCCATTACAAGAATATACAATTAGACTCAGTGTTATAAACAGGAATGTACAGTGATGCTATAAACAGGCAAACAAAATTAAAGGTAAACAAAATTAAAATGGAATCCTATTTACTTTTATGCAAATATCTCTTAATGCAAACCTCAGGTCCCACAAGAGAAAGGACAGATAGACAAGTGGATAGGATCAGTCCCCACAACACCATAACACTCTCGCAGCCAATCAGCAAGAGTGGGCGTGTTTGCCAGCTGTTAGTGATTGCCTGTGTTGCACAGCATGTTTGGTATTTTGAGGAAGGAGCAATGAAGAAAGGGGTGTGTTTCTTCGGACATCGATTTCAAATATCAACAGCGTTTGTCATAAATCACTTACTGCACCTTTAACCCCTTCCCGTCGAAGCAAGCATCGCAAGCACAAGCTTGGTGGTGCACAAGCACACACAAGTTGTTAAATTTAAAGAGGCAGTTTTAACTAACCTTTGGCACTTAAGTAGAATAGAGCAACAAAAAAAAGAAACAAAATGAAGTGAAGTAAAGGGCAGGGGGTTGATGAGGGCAGTTATTGGGCAAAAGGTCATCAGATGCGCAGCAGGGGTCGCTGTGCTAATTACAAAAGCATAATTACAGCCCTTAACTTAAGTGTTGTATTCATGAGAGCACAGAAACATGAGGACAATAAGCACAGAGATCTAAATTCAACACAACCACACACACATTCACTACATACTGTTGAACAGAAATCATAAAATAATTGAACATTGATTGTTGAATTGAAATATGACGATCTGGATTGCCGTTACAAATCAAAATAACACAAAGCATAAAGCAATTTGTTTGGTCCATTCAGCTTATTTCTCTCACGTTTGTAGAAACCACTACAATTATTACTCATTGTGATTTTATATAGATACGCTGTCAACACGATGTTCTCAAATGTTGCTTTATCAACATCCTTCGTTGTTGGGAGCATTTTTGTAACTCGAAACTCACTCTCCAAACCAGATGTCTAAACTAATGTCTACATTTGGGAAAGATGCTCTAATTAGTCTAAATTAATTAAATAATACCTCAAAATACCACAGTATGTTTGGAATAGAATGCCAGCATCTTCTCTAGTAAATACTCCACAGTACACACACTATATGGCTGTTTTTTAAACAAGAAATCAAAACAGAAGGAATTATTCCACGATTAATGTTTGGAACACTTGACCTAATTGCACACGTTTAATTTAGCTAATTGCATCCACTTATCATCTTGGACACAAAAACATTATTTTGAGTATATTATTGGTATAATATTATTTGAGTATATTATTGGTATAATATAATTTTTATACCAATAAGTGTAAATAAAACTATTAACATTTGAGCCGTCCAATCAACTAATGAGTCAGGAAAGAGACTGCGCCTGATAATCTGATTCATCATCACAGTAAAAATGAAAATGAAGTCAAGTGCAATGCATTATGGGATACCAAGCATTTCTATGCATTACATTCTGTTGCATACTGCACATTTTTGCTAATGTGATTTTGGTAATATGATTCACATATTCTATGGATATAAAAATATAGCATAAAATATAAAAGCATACCTACTATGACACATGCCGCAGCAAAAGTAAGAGAAATATAGTAGTACAGTACATCATTTGGAACACAGCCCTGTACTGAACTGAGTCTCTCTATGGGTGACATCTGATCCCATACACAAACATATGCAGATTCAGAGTCAGACGTCAGAACCCAATGAGTATTCTCAGCCACGTCTGTTCTCCCTTTAACAATGTATTGATCCGGCCCTCACGATTTAGCATGATCTCCTCTGATCTCTCACTCTTCTGCTCCCCGTTCCCCGTACAACAGGATATATTTCAGGCTACACTCGGTTTACACTCGAAATTATGCAAATGAATCCCGCCTATGATGATGCGTTATGAAGAATTCCTCTCTTTCCGTCTTTGCTGACAGTTTTCTGAATCCTGGAATCATCTGATCTTTTCTTATATTTCCCATCTCTCACTTTCCATCATTTTCTGGCACTGTATACAGCAGCACTTCGTAAATGCTCGCTAACGCCACATTTTTCAGCGTAATATCACTGCGTTACGTAACCGTTGTGAAAACAAATCTCACATGCGAACCAAATTGCTCAGCAAATGAAAACAGTGCAGGAGATTACAGAATCAAATCCCAGTTTCCCCAGAGGAGGCGAAACGAGATGTTTACTGGTCCCTGGTGGTCATAGAGGGGAAGTGTTTCACGAGTGCAGAATGCCACACAACGCAATTTCCGTTGACGCCATCGCCAGGGCCCCAGTTTTACAAGTCGTGTACCGCATACCAATGGCTTTAGGACAGGACTCTGTTGGTCCCCCATAATTAGTGTTAGCGTTAAACATTATAAACTAACAGCACTGTGATGAGATTTAGCAGCACAATGTGTAGTAATGAAAGAATAGCTCATTCCCAACTTAATCAAGTCGCAGGATAAAATGCGCCCGGTCCCTTTTAGGCGGCATCATGCATCTTGTCTAAATTTAATTATTAATTATTTGTTATTGGTCATGGAGAACATTTACATTCACACTTAATTACATTCACATGTAATTTCCGCACAACTAGTGCCATTAAACAAACTACATAAGCAAGGACCTGCCATTGGTCAGTCACACAGATTGTCCCAACCCCAATCTTATGCCATTGGTTAAGTTAATACAGTGATATTAGGTAACGCACAGCATGGTTGACCGTTCATAAAGTATACACACAAGGTAATCGGCCTACAAACGGCTTACTGAGTTGATTCGGCACATTAAACTGGTACAGGAGAAAATGGTACAACAGCAAAAACAGGCCGATGAATTGTAAGGGTCAGATAGAAGGTGAAAACTGTTTTATTAAGCTAAACTGTGTGACAGGAAACCGCGCCATTACAAGTGGACTTTAGAGGGGAGAGTGTAAAATATCTCACCTTTAATTAGTGAGAGATAAGTAAGGAAACTCATCACACGCTAAGAAAATAGAGGAAGTCTCTGTTTTAATACACAGAGAACGAGCCTGTTGCTGGGCAGAAATAAAAGCGTAATTTTTTTTAAGTGACCTACAGGAAATGACAGTTTGTTAAAAAAAAAAACACTGGAAAAATGTTCTCACCCGACATTATGGCAGACGAGAGACATTCCTGTTCATGCTATAAACTCTAAATTAGATTTCACCCCTTTCCGATTTAATAAAGGTGCCGCTCGTTGCTCAGAAGCACGGAGAGCGGCAGATGCGCACGGACTTTCAAGTAGGAGACGCAGTCCGTAATGAGAAAGTGGAGGATGAGGAAACAGGATTTTACCCCATACCTGTTCCTTTATCCAGCTTTATCTGAGCTGTGGAGATTGCTCTGGTGGTTAATAATCACCTCCGCCACAGAGCATGAATTGAGTTGAAATATGTTTATCCTTTAGACGGGCAATGGGAGGGTGAAGGAAATCTGGGCGAGAGAAGTTCAGTGGGCGTGCACACGCACATAAAGGCCTGTGATTAGCAAACACACCCCCGCGTGTGAGACAGACAGGTAATCATGCAACCCAGCAGTGGCAGGACTTTGTGGGAGGTGAAGATGCATATCTCTAGAGTGGATGAAATCCTTTCAAGACAAAATGAAGGCACTGGAAGAACAGAGACTCAGACATTTCAAAGCATTCAAACCATTGAACCAATGAAAGACAACTTTTTTTGGAACCGGGGTTAAAATAGGGGTTTGTGGGGATAAGACGAGCACAATCTTGTGTTGTTGTTTTTTTGGTGGTGCTTTTATTGAGGGAAATGTCGGCTCATGGGCCTCTGAAATGCTTGATTGAACAAATCTGATTAAGGTCTTTGGTTCGACTCATTCAATCTGAGAACAAAACAGAATTGGATGTAATTTCATTGAAACATTCCATCAGACACATTACAGTTCACGTGAAACTGAAACCATGTGTAAATGGTGATGTGTGAATCTCGGTCCATTTTAAAGCTTTACATAACATAAATGAGAAGCTAATCAAGACAGAACTGCGGCGCTGTACCGCCACCTGATGGCCGAAGATAACACTGCAGGAGATTTTAATCATTTCTATAGCAATCCACATTAATAGCGACAGTGGAAAATGAAGTGTGTTTCTGGACCACAAAATAAAGGAAACTCTGCATATTCAGTGGCATGCGGCACTTTATGACACAGACAAAATTATACTTTTGGTGTTTTCAGTCTTATATAAAGTTTAATGACCCGCACAGCACTTTGCCTGAAAAAGCTTATTTTTATTCCTTAATCTCTCCCTCTTTCTGAAACCAACACTGTGATCCGTGTTACAGTGATAAAACTTAAATAAATTAAATAAAACTAAAACTGACTAAAAGCTTTTTTAGTGTGTGTGGTTGTAATAACGTACGTTAGCACAGATAGCAAGAAACATGCAAACTTCCCAACGACGCAATTGCGTCATGCATATGCTAATAAACGTATGGCGTCAGTCAGCGACTTCACAAGCAGGGCGTGAGCTACTTCCCATTGAAAAAAGTCGGCACTTAGCAACAGTGGGAATAACAAGAGTTTGGATGAAACAACAAGATGGTGAGTATATTTGTTTCTAACCATTCCTTTAATATTAACCTCAACAAAACAGCTAAAAATTCGCCCGTGTTTACATCGGGAAAAAGTGTGTGTTTATAATTGAGATGCTTATCCAAACACATGATAAGGGACTGTTAATTTAAACACAAAAAGATTGTTGATAGCCAACGTGTGGTTTATGCACACATACGAGTTGAACAATTTCGACAACAACCAGAACATGTTCTAGCGAGTTTAAGATAAAGCTCCATCAATAATCAAACAATCATTAAAAATATGAGAGATGAATAAAACCTATTTATCAAGTACACTCACCAGCTGAGCGCAGAACAGTTTCACGCGGGACGCGAACGCAGCTACACGCGTTCCGGTTTCAGCTGTGGACGTTGCCATGGTTACAGTAAGCCAATTAAGTCACCTGCAACATTGTATTGCGTTGAGACTAAATGAATAAAACAATATAAAGCCTTAGTGTTAAGCACATTCATTTTCTTATTCAATTTATTACAATATATTTCGTTTGTTTATGCACGCCATTAAACCATGTACAATCATTTCTTGTGTATTTTTTATGAAAATGTTAAAGGTTATGGCTAACATAGAAAATAAAATTGTGTTTTTGAATACAGTAAAGTAGAACATTTTTCCCTTGTTAAATGACAAACCAACTCGTAAATTCCAGCGTCTCTGTATGATACTTTTGAGGGGTCATAAAGTGAAATGTAATTCACTAGAATAATCCAAAACTTGACTCCCACATCCTGTGTAAAAATGCCTTAGAAGTCTATGAAGATATCAGCAGTGCCCTGAATCCCATCAACAGAGTGTCTGATTCTGATGCAAGATGCCGACCCAGAAGTACTTTTAATTCACTTTAGTTGAAAAGTTAAATGTATTTTTGTAACTCAGATTCAATCTGCAGGAACCACAGATTTGAAAGTGCCTTCAATTTGCTCGAAGCAAAAACTGTAATAAACATGACAACAGAAGATATTTGCAAGTAGGTTTGCCGTCTTTAAATGTTATCATAAACAAAATTGTCTTTTTTATTGTCTTGACTAAGCTTCCTAGGGTGATATGCTGAAACAGTGAGGGCAACTGCTGGAACAGTTTTATTTAGTAAACCTCAGGCAGATCCTGCAAATGACTCTTGGACGACTTTTAAAATTCATATCCTGCCTCGTAGCCGACCAGGTCTAGCAGAACCAGATCCAAAAGCTGCGTGTCCTGGAGTGCTCATATGCTCAGCTGGCCGTGGCCCGTAAACAACAACTGACCCGCGGTGTGTTTTTCTCCAGGCACTGTCACAAGAAACAATGCAGCATCCATACTAAACTGTATTT
>JAZGTI010017710.1:0-12050 GCA_036877585.1 Botia kubotai | reverse complement strand
TGCTGTTGGCCTTCCTGCTCTCTATCTGTCCTCCATCTGAATTGAGGGCTATCTGGATAATTCTCACAATGTCATCACTGAACTCCAACTGAAACAGAGCAGAAAAAGACACTTAGTCCTTTCATGTATGTGACTGGCATCTGAACTCTACTGCACAACAGGCTCACAAAGCATCAGTTAATCTCTCAAGGAAGAATACAAACACGAAAGGCACCTTGTTACTGTATGCATTCAAAAGGATGTACTCATTCTTACAACAGATTTATAGCATCCTGAATCCATTTTCTTCTCCACAGACTCTAAATCAATAGGAGAATCATTTGGTGGGGAGACTTCTGTCAGCACAGGCGGGTCAGGTCCCTCAGGGGAGCGGCGTGAAGGAAGGCTCTCCTCTGTCTCTGGGTTCAGCTCAGGTGGCTTCATAACCGACTGATATGGAGATAATGCCATTAGTTAGTTATGCAGTTGAAAGACCAATGAGAACATCTTTGTTTGGATTTCTTTAGTAGATGGAAGCTCACCTGTCTGTAGCGAAGCAGGTGAGTAGACGTGCGAGAGTTGAGCAGTGCGGTGAGAACCTGCCGCATGGATTTCTGAATTTCTTTCTCCAGGACGTTGTGCCACTCTGCGGGTTGGTGCTCAGTGCAGTTTATGCAGGTGTAGGCCATGTTCTCGGGCAGGTTAGACAAGAGCTCATACATATCATCTAAATAGAAACATGTAAATATTAAGCTTATGGGCAATTGGTTCTATCTCAAAAGCTACAAGCAACTATAACCAGCCATACCAACCATAACAACATGTGAGGCTAGGCCTGACTAAACAATATTTACCATTTATCATGAACGTCATGGTATCCTGTACTGTCATGTAACAAAGATAAGAGTAGTAGGGGGAAGAGGTAACTAACCTGTTAAACGTTCACATTTGGCATGAACCCAGCGATCACACTTACTGCACTTCATAATTTTGCTTTCATAGTCATCGTCATCATAGCACTTATTACAGAGCGGGCAGAAGTTGCCTGGGAGACAGAAATGATTGATTACACAAAGTTTACTCGGTACACACAATAAATTACAAATGGGATCTTTACTGACCTTTAGCAGTAAGTTTGGCACAGTCATGACACAAAGAGAAGTCATGTGACCACTGGGCATCCCAAGCCTTCCCAGGTTTAGTGGCCCCACAGCTTTTACAGCAAACACATTTGGTGCATATCTGTGGCAGAGGGTAAAATAATTATGGGCAAATGCAGCAAAAATACCACAAATGTTACAGACATCTAAGGCTGAGTAAGTGTGTGGGTGTCTACCCAGACTCTTTTCTTCTTGGTGGGTCTGGTAGGGTGGTTGGGTGCCAGGCACTCGGGGTGATAGCTGTTTCGGCACTTGTCACACTCCAGTAGTTGCTAGATGATGTTAAGAATAAGACGTTAAATTTGGTTACATTTTAGATGTTTTTTTTACATCTATTTCTTAAGGTTTTGAGTAGGGGTGTTAACGATATACCAATGTCACAGTTTGGTTCTTATCACGGTTTTGGAGCCACGGTACGGTTCGGTTTGGTTCTGTTTGCTGTGGAGGCAGGGTTTATGCCATGGAACCAGGAATGCTAAAGAACACTAGATTTACTTTTAACTTCATAAAAGTAATAATTGAAAACAATAACTTTAATGTATGAGGGAATTCCCCCATCAGAAGCTCATATATGGGGGGACGAATTTTGGGTTTGTTGTAGAAAACTATTCCTGCATTTTTTTAGGAGGAGCTACTTCACAATGGGTGAGGGCTAGGTTGGGGCAGCAGGGGGCATGCAGAACATCATAAAAGTACTGAGGTACATACCATGGGTGGTGTACCACAGTTTTTCAGTTCGGTTTTGAATATTGTTACACCCCTAGTTTTGAGAGTCTAGTTAGGATAAAATAAGCTGGACCTTGAAAATGTTTTTCCATTGCAGCTCAGTGATGAAGTGTACAGAAAGAAAATGACAATTCCAGAGAACAGACATGTATTTGCCTTTTATAAGGAGGTATTTTTTTAGCAGCACATACCAAATGAGGACATTTTTCTTAGGAAGTTGTTAAAAACGCAACCACAAAATTTAAGACGGGAAAAGATTTGAGATTCAAGCTGACTCAAGCTTTGAATATTATGCTTTTCCATTATTCATTAACCATTCCATCAGAACGCACCACACCCTTATATAAATAACATAACTTAGATTTGTATTGTGTGACCATTATAACAAAACTACAAAATGATTTATCATGACATAAATATGTGGCATAATACACTTTTACCGTTTTACCCTTTTCTTTATATCTGAAGGTTCTGCTTCTTAAAATCAGTTCTGGCAATGTTGGAAGCATTTTACTATTTCAATACTATAAGCATAAGCATCTCAGTAAATCACACTCTTTCGTATATAGTGATTTTTCTCAGTAGCCTCACTTAGAAAATAAAAAGTCTAAAGTCTATAAAAAGTCAATTTAAGCCACTTATAATGCATGATTAGCTATTTCTGAAATCCATAGTTCCTTTGATCTACATGGTATCACGATGGAACTCTTACTTTGGTTTTCTGATACTTGTGGCCACAGACGTGGCAAAAGCGGCACTGGCGACAGCACCAGTTTTCCCACTGTTCCTCATGGGGACGCTCCGTCTCTCCCAAGCAGAAAAGGTGGAAAGGTTCACAACACACCTGACAGAAAACAAACTGAAAACAACACGCCGTAAGTACACATTCCCACTCGCAGTTTGTGCTTCCTTTACACACACACACAAATCAAAAACGTGATGGCCTACCTCTACATTACCGCTGCTGGCACAGAGAAAGCACACCACCCGCGGGGTGATTGGCACAGAGGTGAGAATGCTGAGCCCACCCATCTCCCACACATTCTCAACGTCATAGTCCTCCTTAAAATCCACTCTGATTCGATGCACTCCATCGCAGGGCGCTTTCTGCTCCACTGTGCCCCCAGTCGAAGGAGTGCTCTGGGAGTTTAAAGTACTGCTGTCAGGTTTGGTGGGTACCTGTTAAAGAAAGAGACAAACCTTACGTTTATTGAAATGTTTTGGGCATAAAAATCCAAAAACCAAAAAGTTGCGCTCGCCTTCTCTTTTGGTTTAGGCTTGGGTGGTTGAAAACCTCGAGCGGTCTGCTTCTTTTGCTTTGCTTCAGATGCTAAAAGACGAAACATTATTTTAAAACAAAAACTATACTTTTTAAGTCAATTTAAGTACAGTGCATCATCTTACATAAAAGTGCACCTCTTCGCTTTTCCTTACTTGTGTCAGCGGCAGAGCTGGATTGACTTTGCTGCTGAAATTTCTTCTTAGGCTCGCTGGACTGGGACTTTGCAAAGCCTTCCTTTTTGGCTGCCACTTGGCTGCTTTGGTGCTGCAAGGGCTGCTGGGATTGTGCTGGTGGAGAAGTTGGGGCAGCATGCAGAGAAGGGGTTAAAGGGCTGGCCTGCTGCTTCCGTTCTTTCCTCAAAGCTGAGCTTAAAGGGGCCTGAGAATGCTTGGGATCATCAGAACGACTAGAGGGTGGAGGGTGCTTTGGGGAGGAGGGTGTTGGAGATGGTGACGTAGGCTCAGACTGCTTTTGTTTGTCCTCTTCCTGGACAGGTGGTGGAGTTTCACTTTTCTTACGAGGTGGGTCATCCTTTGGGGGAGGGGCTGATTTGGGGCTTGTGTCAGAACACTGAGATTTGACGTTGTGAAGTGTGTCCTTTTTTTCAGACAATTTATTTCTCTTCTTATCTTTTTTACCTGTAGTTGGTGCAAAAGGCGAATTAACTGAAATATAGCAAAGTTGATACCATCTCTGGCTTTTAAAATTGTATTCTCAGAAAAATTACCTTTTGTTTGCTTCTGAAGGAACTTTGACGGCATCCACTGCAAGTTCTGACACTTCCTTACTCTGTGACAAAACAAGCATATACATGTTACAGCCTTCTGTAAATTACACTTTAGGTATAAAGTTTTTGAAACCACAGTATAGCGGCAGTGCATACAATTTTCACCCTTACTTGCAACATTGCTTTTTAATATTGCGTCCCCCAAATTTGGGCTTATCCAGGCAGTTAGTGCAGACCCCACAGTCATCTGGGACCTGGCAGCCTGGACACTGCCCGCAGCGTCGAGAGCGCCGGCCCTTTCTGGGTGGGGCCTCCTGGACTGTTTTCTGCCTTGGTACTGGCTTAATGGGAGGTGTGGGTGGCTCTGCCTCCTCTGACCCAGCAACTGATGATTTGTCTATTTAAATGCATCATTAACACATTAACTTTGATTAGTAAGACAAGTGTTACAGCATTTACTCGAGCTGCTTTCTCACCATCATTTCCCAAGGAAGACAATATCTTTTCTCTCTCCTCCCATGGCAAGGCACTAATGGTAGGCATATCATCTGGGAACACAGCACGGTTGCGACCCAGAGCTACAGCTGCACGACGACACACATGCTTTATGCGTGGACCACGAACTGACGTCTCAGAGGAGTCACTTTCCTGACCCTGATTAGGACAAAAGAAAAATTTTTAAGAGTCTTTAATTTTTTTTTACGGATCAAGAAACAAGAAAATAACAGTTATGAGGGACAAACCTGCAATTTAGGCTGATTGCCAGGTTGTAACTCTCTCTTCTCTATCTTATTGAGCTGAGCTTTAGCCTTTTTTAGCAGTCCCACAACACGTCTGTTTGTGACTGGCTGTTTCTCAGCACGATCCAACATGAAGCCCAGTGATGAGGTTGCAGGGGGCTTTCCCACCTGCCCCGGCTGAGAAGGAGCACTTAACCTTTCCTTGTCCTTCTCCTTCTCTAGTCCTTCTGTTTCAACACCTTTCTCAGAAGGTCTGCCTTTTTTTGGAAGACGACCCTTGGATGGCAAGGCCCCAGCTGGCTGCACTGCTGCAGAGTCACTCAGGGAGGCCTCTGCACCAGAGTCAACCGTGACTGACTTCTTTCGACCAGGTGTTTTTTTCTGGACAAGAGATTCTTCAATATCCCTCGCCTCCACCACAAAGACACTAGATGTAGAATTGGGGGAAGCCTCTGATGAAAGGCTCTTTCCTCTTTTATCCCAATCCTTCCTTCCATCTCTTTTGTTTTCTTTTTCACGCTCTCTACTCTTCTCCCTGTCCTTCTCCCTTGGACCCGTGTCTCTAGTAGCAGAAACACTTCGTTCCCTTCCTGCCTTTCCAGTAACCCCACCAGAAGCTTGAGGACTGGGTGTAAAAAATGGGAAGAGCTGTGAAGATGAAACAGAACTACCACTCACACCAAGACCCCCGGCTGCTCGTCGCCCATCTGAAACCCCATGGCTTGGTAGACCAACGGAGCCTGATGGAAAGCTGCTGAAAGCTTGGGTTAAGGCACTGGCCGCAAGAGGACTGACTGCAACTCCAGGCAATGGGCTGGAATTACCAGTCACGCTTTTGGGAACAGAACTGCTCAACATGGATTGTTCAGAGGTGATTTTACCTGTTTGAACTCCTGAATGACTGCTCCTGGTAGCCATTGAGTGTGAGGGTGACCTGGGTTGTACACGGGAGAACTTAGACCCCTTCCTCTTTTTCTTTGATGTTGGTGAGGCCTGAAGAGGGGACAGGGAGCCAGGGCTGCTGCCTGAGGAGGACGGGAGGGTGACAGACTCAAAGATGCGGGAATGAGCTGCACTTGGAGTGAAGAGAGGAGGGCGCAGTAGAGGACTACGCTTTTGGGGTGGCGTATCAAACCGTGACGAGGGATGTTGGTGGTGATTGTGACGATGATGATGATGCAGGGGGGAGAAAAGCCTTGTAGCACTACCAGCCCCAGCTGCATTACTTCCTGGTGCAACACCACCTCCACTAGACCCTGGAGGCATGAGACCCACATCTTCAGCAGTAAGTGGTGGAGGACGAAAGTTGTCAAAAGTGGGTTTGCGAATAAGGCCCTCTTTTGCATACTTAGCTGAAGAGAAGTATTTATTTTCTGAGGGTGACAAAGACGTCCAGCGGAAAGTGGGCTCACGTAATATGGAGCGACGTTTGTCATGCGAGCTGGAGAGCATTGAAGGGGTGGGCAGGAAGGGGGCAACTGAATGTGGCATCATCCATGAAGAGTGGGAGTGATGCTCAGCTGTATTGGCTGAAGCTGTTTGGGGAGGCTGAGGAGGGCTGAGAAGAGGAGGAGGTGGTGGAGAGGAAGAGGAGGATGCAGTAGAAGAGGCTTGTTGAGATACAGGCTGTGAAACTGAGGAGGATATCAAAACCCCTGTGGCTGGGCTGATGATGGCCTGTTTCCTTCCACTAATCAGGCTGCCCCTACCACGTGCCACTAAGGCACCCCTCCTGTGACTCTGACCCCTGCGACCCCGCCTGCTGCGTGGGATCAGCACTACATGCTCTGTCTCAGATGCCGGTGATGGTGGGTGCGAGGCATGGTGCATGCTTGCTTCAGTCTCTCCCTGAAATGCAGGGTAATGATCAGGTTCTTCTGAGAGGGCCTGTGTGCCCTCTGAGGCCTGCGAGTCACAGGAAGAGTCATCAAGACTTGGGCTGCTGGAGCGAGATGACTCACCAGAGGAGAGCTGGGAGGAATGCTGTGAAACAGCGCTGGAGCCGCAGGAGGCTGCACTGCTACTGAAACGTCCATTGCTAGTGCTGTTATTGCAGCTGTTATTAAGGAGATTAGCCACTACGACAGTGGCACTGGCAGTCGAGACAGGAGGTTGTGGGGCAAGGGAAGTGTCAACACCAGACGCCACCCCAGTCATGGCAGCTATTCCACTTGTGACTTGAGCTGTGGAAACAAGAGCAGGGGAGGATGACACTATGGGCTGAGATGCTGTGGCAGATGTCGTTGAGTCCAATCTTGCCATTTTCATGTGTGGTGGTGGAGTGCTGAAGCTGGCCTCATCCTCAATGAACCGCTTTGGAGTCTTGATGATGCGCAAGGACACTGTGCTCACAACAGGCATGATAAATTGCCTGATATTTGTTAGCTGCGTTCGCCTTCTGTGCCTCCCGCCCTCAAGACCTCCAGTTCCCTGGGTGCCTATAGCCTCTTTCCTCAATAGTTTCTTTTTCTGAGCTCCCTTCTTTGCCCGCTGCAGTAGCTGCTTTGCAATGGTGGCATCAGTGCGTTTGGAGGGCGGGACAACACGCACAGGCTTAATATGGCGAGGGCTCTGACGTAATCCCAATGGCCTCCCAAGTTTAGAAGGAGTTACTGGGTTGACTGCTGCAGAAGAGTCGTGGGGATCTGGGCTAGTGCGTTCATCAGCAGGTTGAGAAGCCCTGAGCTTGTGATCATGTGGAGTGCTGGGACCCAAATCTTGAACCCGACGAACCCTAAAGGCCTTATGTTTGCCAGTCCCAGGTACTGTGGAGGATAACTCCTGGACCGAGGAGGCAATAGCAGCCTGAGCAGCAGCAGCCTCAGCTTTGAGGCGTTCAGCAGAAGGTGGTCTGCCTCGTTTCCGTTTTTGCACAACAGGAACTGGGATACCCTTCCTCACAATTGCCTGCATCTTAGACGTCAGGGGGCTCAGTTTGACATCCCGTAGTCTTTTTAGTTTGGTCACCTTGGATTCACGGCTGATTTTGTGAAGCTTTGCCTCAGATCCCTGATGCTGCCCAGACCCAAGCAGAGTTTGCCTTTTCTCCTGATCTTCGTCCTCCACAATGTCCTTGCGATGTGTGGGACTGGAGCTGCATTCCCGTGATGCGTCCTGACCATTTTCAGGCAGTGCATGGGTGCTCTGTTGACAGCTCCTCTGGCTGGCAGAAGCAGGAGGGCGGCCTCTTTTTCTTTCCCCAGAGCCAGGGGGTCTCCCTGGTGGCCTTTTGACCCTCTCTGTGGGAACTGTGGTGATGGGCAAGGAGCCAGTCTCAACACCAGGACTAACCCTCTGTGCAGACAGAGCCCTCGGAGGACGTCCTCTAGGCTTCTTTTCTGGTGTGACAGGACCTGATACAAAAACAAAAACATTCATTAAAGGCTGAGAAAATGATACGCTTTTTCTACACATCTCAATTACAGTTACACAACAAAAGAGCAGTCTAGACAAGATCCAATTAAAAAAATATTTATGGGTATTCCACAACACATTCAGAGATGTTATAAAGAATTATGAAAGACATGGAATTAGAGATGTAAAAAGGTATTTCACCTATTGACGTCCTACCAGGGCTTTGTATTCTTCTATTGTCATTGGCTGGGTCAAAGCCTCCAAATTCCTCCTATAGAAATAAAAATTAAAGAAAAAAAATTAATTAAACATTTTAATATGGGTCCGAGTATGAGATTTAACAAAGTTGTATTTCCCGAAATGCCCCGACCCATAAATCTGACTTGGGTACATACTGACTCGTTCAGTATTTTGTTTTTGTGACAATCCTTTCTTTTAATTGAGAAAATATTTAGGCCAGATTGCAGCACTCAATATTGGTGATTCTCATTCTGAACCATCTACCCAACCATTGCTTGCCATTTCAGAGTCAAATGCTAAAAGATACAGACTTTCAACCATTGTCCATAATGAAGTTTTGGAAGTTAGCTCATTTGACAAGACAGAGAAGATGTGTTCCTATCTTGTGCATTTGAATTACTATTGTGAATTACTATTTTTTGTACCTCTATTCCTGAAAGCATGTTTCATTCATTGGTTTAAATCATTTTTTACTGCCATCTGTTCAAAACAACACCTAATTAAGGCTTAACATGACCCTTGTAATACAAATGCATTATGATGCTTACATCTGCAGTAAAAACATTAGGCTCAGCTCAGCAACGTAATACCTAATGAATATAAAAGCCGTTTATCTACAGCTAGCAACCTCAGAAATCTTTGCATGCAATCTACTATGTGACACTTGGCTCTTTTTAAATTAAGAAAAACTACAATACACTTACACTTGTACACATTTCAGTAGTACAGTTTGGACACTACTTAACCAGCTGCCCAGAACAATAGATTCCCTCCAAAACCATCTTTCTGTTTCACCATCCATTTTAAACAAGTATCAAAAACATCTGTGCTGTCTACTGAGGGCACCTCCTGCTGAGATGACCAGTTCCCGCATTTCTACTCAGGTATCCTTAGCAGCTGCTGTTGCTAGGCTGCATTATATCAGCGCTGATCTCACCAACAGGACATCTGTTGCAATGGCCTTATCGCCTAACAACTGCTCCACCTCGCTCAATCAAACAGGCTAAGCTTTGCAGACGTCCTGTTATAGGTTTTTAAAAAGCTCCAAGCTTTTATGACATCCCTGTGCTTATCTCACACCTGACATGAGGGATACACGGAGGAATGCTGATTACATGGGCCATTTTGGTTCTTGTCTTCCTGATCTAATTCTGTCACATTTTAGGTAGGCCTTAATTCCAAATCCATTTGAGTCAATTTAAACAATTTTATTCCTTCAAATCAGCCACATATCCCACATTCATCAGATTTTTCAACAGCAGGCTTACAAGGCAGATAATTACTGTAATTACCGTCTGTTCTGCAGCTGGGTCCACTACGTTTTATGTTGTGATAAAAAGGTTTCAGTCATTGAAATGTCCTTGGTGTGAATTAAGCTATTCTCACAAGGATATAGACTAGAAGGCATATTGTAATCTCTGGTGTGTGTAGAGGCCAGTTACAGAGTGTTTGAAGGGGTTCTATAGCAAAGGATACCTTAAACTAGAAGTGTATAAAACGGAATTCCCTCTTTGACTTCTCAAACTAACAATGTGCAAACCTACATATTTTTCAAAAGTTGACTGAACAACAATTAGATTTATAAGTTGTAGAGAAGCCCTGTATATTTAGGCTGGTTTCAGGTTCACCTGACCCTAACAGGATGTACTTGCTGGTAGGGGTGGCATTTACATAATGTCAACTGATCTCTACGGGCCGTGTTTTTGTGTTTAAAAACATTAAGATGGAGCGCAACAGAACAGAATGCAGAGAAGTGTTTGCGACATTCAAAAAACAAGGAAAACAATTGAAACAATGGCCAAATATGTCCATCTGCATGTATCGCAAAAAATCAATTATATAATACATTTTTAATAATGTAATATATAATATGTATATGTAATATAATAATAATACAATTCAAATCACCAATTAGAGTGATTAGAGTTGATCACTCTAATTGGTCAGACAGTTGTTGGCTGTGACACATCGCTTTTCTTAACAAATCACCAGAAAACAGTAACTAATGCTGAGCATAGTACACAAAAATATGTACTGCTGTGTCTACTGCGCTCATCCTTCGGTACATGTTAAACTATGCTTACTACTAATAGCGACAAAAAGTAAGTGAATCTTCATTACAGTAAGCACTGACATAATTTCCCCATGCACTAGGCCCTACTTCTCAAAAGATGATTAATAGCTGCAAGTTCCTTAAACAGCCTATTGTGTTGATTTGCAAGCCTTTGGGGGCGTTTCATTTCATATTCTTTATTTATAGCAGCATGTGGGGCTGCTGCTAAATTCCCTTCGGTCCAGTTTGTAGAACAGATGCCGTCTGAGACTGCACACATACAACTAAAAAAAAAAATTATATTACTAACAACTCCCCATTCAGCTTTAATTTCAACATATGGAGGTAAAATTCTCACTGAGGACCACAATGAAACAAGTGTCTGTGTCATCAGTGATCAGTGTTCATCATGTTCATCTTAATTGAAGCATCCAAACACAAAACAAGCCTCAGGTAAGGTTGAAATAACAATCCAAAACAACGTTTACTGATAACATTTATTGACAGAGCTTCTGTCAGTWTTTTGTTCCYCACAACRTTTACAGTTAACATTTATTGACAGAGCTTCTGTCAGTTTTTTGTTCCTCACAACATTTACAGTTAACATTTATTGACAGAGCTTCTGTCAGTTTTTTGTTCCTCACAACGTTTACAGTTAACATTTATTGACAGAGCTTCTGTCAGTTTTTTGTTCCTCACAACATTTACAGTTAACATTTATTGACAGAGCTTCTGTCAGTTTTTTGTTCCTCACAACATTTACAGTTAACATTTATTGACAGATCTTCTGTCAGTATTTTGTTCCTCCAGCTCTAAAAGACTAAAAGCTACCAGAGGAACGATGACTTCATTTCAGCTTTACTGTTGAGTACTAGAAAGCTGCAAGCACTAGAGCTCAAAGTCAGTGTGACACCATGAGTAGTTCTCAATGACAGCACGACTCTGCCTCAGGTACTCAAGTGCATGCCCACGCACACACAAGCACACACAAACACACACCCTCCTCTACCTTGTGCGTGAGGCGCACTGCCAGATGTAAACAACATCCCTACACAAGGGGAAGGGGGGTGGGGGTACAGAGCATCCTTCTGACTATAAAAACATGATGAGAAGATGCAGAGTGATGAGAAGACTCAGTGGCTGACAACCACACATGAAGAGCTAATCTAAACAACACACCCACGCATTACAAGTTCCCTGACAAGCCACTCTGGCGAAGCCGCTTAATCAACACCCACGACGGACATAGAGGGGGAAAGGCGATACTGCGCTTGAGAAAGTGACACTCGGCTAGGCCAGGACGCCGGAGCACCTGCTGTCAGTGGAAGATGGGGGTGGAGGGACAATGGCGTAAGAGTGTGTGACATGAAAACACTTTGTTAGTCTCCACTTCCTTTGTTTGTGTTGTTTGTTTGTTTGTTTTCCTCCAAATCACTGGCAAAGAGTGCCAAAAGTCTAAAGAGGAAAAATAAAGCACTGACTTTTGACTCTTACAATTAGTAAACAATTATTTATTTTTTATAATAGCAAAGATTATTATGACACTGCTATTTGAAGCTGAGACTATAATCAACTGAAGAAACAAACAAACATGCAAAGGGGCTTGAGATGTGCAGTGTCACACGAATGCAACTCAGAGGAAATCTGCAGAGTTCTGTGCATGCAGCTTCCGTGGGAACCACAGTGTAGAAAGACAGAATCATATCAACGTGGCCACTTCTGAAAGTTCTTGTAAATAACAGGTAAGCAAACAGGCTATTAGTTTACATACACTGATTACATCCTGTTC
>JAZGTI010017709.1:0-12050 GCA_036877585.1 Botia kubotai | reverse complement strand
GTGCTGGTGTGCATCATTAGTCGTTCTCCGAGCAGTGTGAACAGGCTGTGTGTGTGCATGATCTCCACCTTCCTCCTGCACACACAAACACACACAAACACACACTGAGATAAGAGACACATGTATTGTGTTGTTTATAGTGACATCGGAGAGATGCAGGCAGGTATAAACTGGCTCACAGCTTCGATTTTACCACATCCTCCTCCACACCATTAAGATCAACGAAGAGACGCGTGCTACTGGCAGACTGACGTGATAAAAAGTGACACACACTCCTCAAGGGCACGTCCCCCCTTACACACACACACACACAGAGCTGTCAATGGCCCTCTCACAGGCTTTCAGAAAGAACCGCATTCCCACAGACGTGACAGCTTAAAGGCTGTCGATCAAAACACATTTAATTTACCTCTCAGATAACACATGGCCGGATGAGACAGATGAAGATGTAAATGAATGACACGCCTATGTGGTCATGTGCTTCAGTAAGTGGGTGTGTCTAACGAGGCACAATCTATTCATGATTTATAACAGCAAACATAAGGCTACATTTTAGAGGCACAAAACAGATAGGAAGAAACCTTCAATCCCACCACATGAATCCTGTACTTTAACTGGATTGTGACTTTAATTCAAGCAAGAAAATGTTAGACCTTTGTTTTTCAAGTGGCATATTGAATAGGCACGAGTAACCTTCACAGAACTGGCCTCTCCTGCCTGAAGCTCTGCCCTGCTGGACACAAGAATCTGTCAGAATGATTATTCCACCAGTAGCCCGTGTGTTTAAGTTCGGCTGTCAGCTACAGAACTTAAAGGGCAGGCAGTTGGATCATTCTTGCAGTGTGGTACCTATTGAATTCTGCAACTTAAAACAAGAGCTTTTGTTTTTATAATAGGGTATAGCAGAGGTTATACATATTTTCTATAATAGGGTATACAGAGGTTATACATATTTTCTATAATAGGGTATGTAGAAATCTATGCCCAAACTAGGTACACTTTTATTATTTATAAATTAATTATCTGTACAAAAAATAATAATATAATATAATATATATATATATAATAAATTATATATAAAGGCAATTAGAAACACATACAGAATACAGATTTGTGGGCTCAAACAAGCTACAATAGCAACAGTGTTTTAATCACATCACTGTTTTGATCATAAACACACTCACTTGTGTCCCAGATGTTTCAGGAAGTAGCCGAGAACTTTGAGCGCTTGGACTCGTATACTCTCACTTTTAGAGGCCAGCAGCTTGTAGATGACTCTACAGATAAACAACACAGCTGTCAACATCTGTTCACAGCACAGCTGGGCTAAATACAGAATTGATGAGTTCAAATTGCTTTATGTTGATTGGCTCTATTTTGACTGATGAAAATCAAAGAATTCTGGGAAATGAAGTGTTTTATTACTGTGCTCAATCAAATGAATGTTATTTTATACAAAATAACGAGGTTAATATAAATTCCAAATTGCTATACAGTAAAATGCATTTCAAATTATTATTAATATACTTTTCCTAAATTTTTGTTTTGAAATACCCCATATGCTGTTTGTATGCTAACATGTTTTTGTTTATGTATACCACAAAGCGGTTATATTTCTACTTAATTGAATTTGTAAATCTACTTCATTTGCTACCTCAAATCAAATTCAGGAAGTAAATGGGAATTTGAAAATGGGTTCTCAGTTCAGTTCTAAACAGCACACAACTCTGATGCAAAGCACAGTCAATGATCAAAAATAACCAGGCTCAGAGACATCAGCTAAATGGAAAATATTATAGTTCATTAAACTATTATAAAGACAGCCAGAGGCTATGAATTCACAGTTAGGATGGTTCAAACAAGATCTCAGGTCTTGCACTGGATTGTGTGACAGCAGAGAACTGAAATTGCAGCCGTGACACCTCAAATCTATTTCATTTACGTAACCAGACCACGCAAGAGCTGCGCTTTCTGTCTCTCAGGGCTCACCGTATACCGTTCCTCTGGTCAAACGCAGGGATCATGGAAGCCGGGTGCTCAGACATGAGCGCGACCAAAAGCTGAAGAACGTCATGGATGTTCTCGTCCTCCAGGAGAGAGAAGATACAAAATAAATACAGAGCCAGAGAGATCAGAGAAGATAGTTATAGTGCTATAGTGCTACACTGTTACAGTGCTACTGTGTAAGGTTCCACCAGGATCCACCCTTAAAACATCTGGATGTTATTTAATACTTCATACAACTATAAATACTAGCAGCCATGGTGCATTACTGCAATTTCATAGAGCTTTCAGGACAATGCTAGAACCTTCCTGATGGACTCAAAAACATCTGTCATGCTGCCAAAAAGCTCAGTAAAGATCAAAGCAGCCCGTCTTTCATAAAGAACACTTGTTTAATGAAGGCTGAAGAAAATGCGACTGCGGGCCCTTTGGTCTCTTCATTAGTCAGGTTTACCTCATGCATGGTTAACAGGTAGTTTAAAATGCTCTGCAGCTCGTCTTCTTTTACCCCGCGGTCCTGAAAACACACAAATAAGCCGTCAGCAGGTCCGCATGGAAACGGCGCCTGCAGAAAACTCTGAGATATTAAAACAACCCGTCATTCAAAATCTAGATGTTTCCCTCCCCTTGCATGTTTGTTTATTGAATATTTAACATCTTAAGTTGATGTTTAAATCCATTCCACAGAATTTTACAAATTATTTTCCCCAAAATCAGCATATAAAATGCATTAGTCTGGATGTTCCACTTGGGACTGAACAAAAGCTTGCATCAAACCTTATAATACATAATACAGTATCTGGAAAAGATACATTTCATCCCACAAACAATACAACAACAGTACCAAAAAAAGGGAAAAAAAATTGAACAATATTTGTTTTCAACAATTACTATAATATAATTAGTCATTTTATGTGAAATTTTTAAGATTTTTAAGATTTGTGCATCATATTAGTTATTGGCCTTGTG
Source organism: Botia kubotai (assembly GCA_036877585.1). Taxonomy (NCBI): domain Eukaryota; kingdom Metazoa; phylum Chordata; class Actinopteri; order Cypriniformes; family Botiidae; genus Botia; species Botia kubotai. The sequence continues at coordinate 9,077 of JAZGTI010017709.1, read as the reverse complement.
ACAGTAAACATGTTAATTCCAGAGCAAATAGATGTTCTTGTTTCCACTGAAGCAAATAACATCCGAGGAATCATGCTAAGATGACATGGATCATTAGGTTTTGTGGAGATGACTGCAGCTCAAGAGCATAAAAGTCACATACAAACATTAAGAAATATTAAATTCATGCACATTTTCCGATTTCACATTTCACTATAATTGTTATGCTGATTATACAACTGATGCAGAATTGTTTTTTAAATCAGAAAAATACTCAGAGATTCTATTGTATTTTCATAATATTTCAGTTACTTAAGTTGGGCATTGTAAGTATGACATAAGCTTATAAACGAAGAGGAAAATGTATGAAAGAATTCTGATGTAGCTGCTTTACATTAGGATAAGTGTGTCTGATTGCTTTGTTTAGTGAAATATGAGCGTGGATGATGAATTACAGCCGCTCGCTCGAAGCTTTTACAACACTAATAACGGCATGCGAGAAAATGTGGAAAAAGGGAAAATAACAGGACCAATTCAAAAACACTGCAGCTAAATGAAAAGAACGTGCTGCTTGGCAACCACATCGTGCTTCTTAAAACACGACAACAGCCTAAAGCCAGAACACAGAGTCCACGTGAGCCACACGCATTTCTCTGCAGTGAGCGATGACCCATAATGCAATTCTGTGTATGCCGGGCCCCATCAAGCTGTTTCCACCGCTTTAAACAAAACAAAGGCCAATAATCAAACACATTTCTGCTTCACTGACTTACAAACTGGATCAAATTCCTGGGAAAATTAGTATAAATTGTGTTATTAAGGCAGATGTGTCGTCTGGCTGCCACTTCTGGGAAACTAACAAATTTGATTCAGGTGGCCCCATTCATGGCAATGACATGCCAAATAAAACCAGCGGTGAGAAACAAAATGCTGGTGTTAAGGAACAAAGCAAAATGGCTGGTATAACAGTATGGATAACAGTACATTTTTACACAAAATATGCATTGTAAATTTGTATTACAATGGCTATGTATTAATAATGTTCCAGTTAAGCTCTATTGACAGTATTCGTTTTTGTGGCATAATGTTCATTAAAACTATTTTATTATTAATAAACATAAGGAGCTTATGGCAGTAAGCAGCACACAGTGGAAGATGAATGTAACCATTTACACACTGTTTTTAAAGTATAACCACACAGCTTTAACATTATATATTTTTTTACAAAACTACTGCCATAAAACTTTACAGACTACCAGCTTTACATTTCTGCTTTGGTTTATTTATTCTTTTTAAACTGAGAGATGTAAATTATATTCTGTAGGAACTGAAATGATGTCATGCAGTCAAGAGCTTCACTTGTTTTGAAACCAGCACACTTCATTAAGACGAGAAATGAAAACAATATACAGTTTATAATAATATTTGGTATTGTCTCACCTTGAGAATGAGCTGTTTGAGGAAGAGAAGCATAAACGCCCGCAGAGATATTATCTCCTTCTGAGACGGTCGTGGACCATCTGTAAACAAACAGTGATTACGTGGGTTACACATCTAAACTCTTAATAAACACACGCGTCTGGTCCCTCAAACACATCTCGGATGCTTAACACCTGCTATGAAATCATCATTGCAGAATCACCAAATAAACAAAACGCTTTAAATTGTTTTGGTTCCTAATTTTGCTTTCAAGCTATTGTTGAAAAGCCAAAAATGTTGGTTGTTTTTGTTATGAGGCATGTGACATTCTCTCTGAAGCCTGTACAAAACTGGCAGCTAAAACAAATCACAAAGCGTTTTTTTCTCTATTTTTCGCTATTAATAAACAAACTAAAATTGGAACTTGTTAGGAAAATCTTTTGTTCGTTTTTCTGGGACAAGGGAAAAGCCGGCACTCAAAGCATGTGGATTCTTGTAATGCTATTGAAAAAAATTAAGTGTAGGGACACACAACAGACGAAAAAACAAAAACAGCACTTAAAGACGTAGCTTAGGGAACACAAACCTCTAAACGACACACCGACCCCATTTCAAAACCATACAAATGCCTTTTCCTCCTTTCTCGTTTTTAAAACGCCTTACTATCGTTCTCAAATACACACACACACTCCTCATCTTTTATTGAATGCACGGCACACAGACGTTACAAAATTGGTATGAAAAATTCACATCTCTGTCTGTACGAGTGGCAAAAGTGAAATAGAAAGCTTGGCGTGTTTGTGTGTCTTCCTCAGGTTTGTCCACACTTTAAGTGGCCCACAATGCCTTGAGCCGAAATGTGTCTAAATGTCTAAAACCTTGCTTCGCAGTCAGTGGATGACTTCACAGGCAGTGCACTGTCATCCCAGCTAATAATTTCAGGTTGTAAGAATGTTTCCCTAATAATGATGTTTGTAAGTAATGAAAACATTAAAAATGTAATTTTGAGTGTTGACATGCAGTTTTTTAGATGCTGTATTAATGTTATTGTCTAATGAGCCAAACCAAATTTTTATAGACAAAAGTTGACATAATCAAGCAAATACTGCTCACTTTCTATAGAAGTCATACTGTTTCTTAAAAAAGCATCTGTATGCAACAGACGTGGTCAAGGTCTGTTAACAGCCCGGTACATCACTTGACCTTTCCCAGGAGAGCTGAGGAGTGTGTAGATTGAGCTCTGCTGGAGATCAGGAGGTGAGATGTGTCTCAGGTCAGTGTGTGTGTGTGTGTGTGTGTGTCTGGCACAGGCTGACCAGCCTACTGCATCTCAAAGGTCAAAGCACAGCCACTAATAAGATTGGAGCTGATTAAAAATAAGGTTGTATTCTTTAACAAAGTTTTTCAACTCTAATAAAACCTATATAGCAATATATACTTTATATTTAATATACACACACACACACACCATACACACACATATTTTAGTAAAAATGAACACATCACTGAACAGAAACAAAAACTCCACAATGTGACAAGTCCATGCAGCATCATGGGAAGGGCAACACAGTTGCCATGGTGACATGGGTGCTGCATCTCACAGAGATAAGCAGCTACACTGTCCCACTGTTATCTGTACACAGCACAAAGAATGAAATTCAATCAGAGACTTCAATCTGATCAACACAGCACTGTAGTACATGATAAACAATGTCTACAGTTTTAATACATACAGCAGAAAAATAACAAGCCTTCAAGCCTTTCCTAAATGATTATTAGACAGAATACATTACTACTAATTCAATGCTGTTAAGTTGAACTGAAAAACAGGCCTGTATTTACAGTTACAAATATGGTTTCTTTTCTTATTCCTATAAGCTGTTGTGTACTGTAAATCTTCAGTTCAGGTGGCTTATTAAACTTTAAATTCTCCATCCAATAACAATATAGTGTTTTATCATGTTAACACTGTTGTATGATTTGTATTCCCTAATGATGATCATTTTTGTATGTAAATGCTTTCTAAAGACCTCTGGTGAATGAAGTGAGTAAACTTCTGTTTGTTTTAAACCAACATTGGTTAATAATGCAGCAATCTGGACTTAATTAGCTCTAGAGCTGCATGTATTGAGTACAGACTCTTTTTGGGTACATCAAGGAACAGAAAAGGGCAAAGCGTGTTTTTCAAGGTATGGCCTGTTTAAGACAGTGTGTGTGAAACAGATGGAGTTTAATTTACATGTGTATGGTTTTCAATGTACTCTTTAAATATGTAGCTCATTCACAGAATTATCTCTATAGGGTGTAGCACACTACAATGGAAGTCTGTTTGATTGATGGTTTCATAAGTGCCACTGAAGATGATTTACGACTCACGGCTGATTTCGATCATGCAGATGATACTGTATGAAACTGTTTGGTGTGAAATCAGAGAAAAGCAGGAGACGCAGCTGCATTGTTTACTTCAGTGTCACAGAAACAAAGCAAATGTCTATTGTAATCTCCTGATTAGGGTCATTTCCTCAACGGAAGTTCTGCACTGATTTTATCTTGTTATCTTGTTAAGTCGCTAGGTTGTTGTACTGCTGGTCACTAGCAGGTGTTTTTACGGCTGGTTACCCTAATGTTACTGGTGGGCTGCACAGCTGTCCATAAGATATTTTATTTTGACAAAGGAAATTAACATCACAGTGCCAAAAAAATTCATTATATGAATTACAGCAGCACATATTGAATCATATCATGAACCAGATTAGCAGTGCTCACTCAGAATGCTGTACATTTCTGGCAAGGTTTTCCATGCATTTATTTTAATATATCGCTGTTTGTGGACAGAAATAAATCACAATGAACGGTAAAATCGTTCTTAAAATCGCCCTCATCTCTACAGTATCTCACAGGAGTCCAACCATGCGAGCTCCATCGTCTTCACTCCTATTGGTGGAAGTGACGTTATGTCATTGCTCATTTGCATAAAGTTAAATGTCTTACTAAACGTAATCGCGTCACTGAACGTAGCCTCATCACATCGCCAACAATTTTTGTTACTCATGTCACCATAAATCACAGACTGAAAACAATGATCTTAGACCGCTGATCCTGCTTCAAATCACTTTCAGTGTGAACATCCCTTAAGTGCTCAACTAATGATGTTTTTAAGTTCCCGGTTGATACAGTAACACACATTATGATGCTGATACAAGTCTGATGCTACAAATCATCCCCGTCAGACTTTGAAGAATCACTTCACTGTCTGTTGAACTCTCAAGGCCTCGCCCTTCCAGGATGACAAAAGACAGAGGACGCAAACAAACAAACAAACAGATAAACTGAGGTTCTATACGGGGATTCTGGGAAATCAGTGAAAAGCAGGAAGAAAACAATGATAAAGAAAAACTACAGGGAGGAGAATAAAAGGAGAAACAATGAAAAACTGAGGCAGAGGGAACTAATCTTGCGATAAAACAGATTTAGAATGTAACAAAAAAGCGAGTGATATACAGCAGGAGGGCTGAATGCAGCTTCATGCTCTCTGTGTTTTAGATAATATTACCCCTCCACGCTTTCATTCAGGCAAGACACAGCAAAAGTCTGAGATACAGAGCTCACGAAAATATACAGAGATAAAAAACTGAGTGGGCAGCGTTTCAAGGTTTATTCATGCTAAATAATGCTGGCTGTCTGCAGACACGCTCCACCCCGCCACAACACAGCAGCTACTGAGCTGATTCTCAACTCCATTCCCTCAGAGGTGAGAAATTCTGAACTGCACAGCTGTTCCCAGAACAGCCGATGCTGGGTATATTTGTTTTGTTTCATTCCTCCATCTTAAAAGCTGACATCTTCAAACACAGCTACAACATAAGGCATTCTTTAATCAAAGTGACATCACGCCACCCAACACAACCACATAGAATCGCCAAGAGTTACTGTAACGAGTCACCATAAATCACAGACCATGAATAAATGATCTCAAACCGCTTACACTGTGAATGAGGTGCAGTACTCACCCAGGCCTTTAGGGGCAATACCGCTGCTCTCCAGAGGGTTACTGGCCCAGTAGTAATACTTAAGTGTGTGCATAAGCTGCAGGACGGTTCCGACCCTGCGGATGGTGCTGTAGATAGTGGCTGTGCCTATAAACTCAGCCGACAGGTAAGTGTATAGAGACAGCTGAACCTGAGATACAGAACACAAACGGAGACACACACACACACATAGTGGATCATGTTATTCAGAATGTGCTAAATTAGTAATTATAGAAATGAGCTGTGCTCCATATCGACAACATATTACAGTATTCATATCTCAAGGACGACCCTGACCATGTTCATGGCTCTTCACTTAAGGATTCAGAACTACAACTTTGTCACACACACACACACACACACACAAATACATACAATGTGAATTACACACACAAACATTCACCATTGCATTGCATTGCATGTGCATGCCGCATAATTGCATTTACGTGCTGCTCTTCCATGCTAAACTCCATGCAAGAGATATCTTGGTGGTTTCCTTGTGTGACATTGCTAAATTACGTGGTTGCTAAGTATCAAGTATTTTTAGTGCACTGCTATGCACTTTCTAAGATGTAGCTTACTGGCCTAATATTTTGGTCCCAAGATATGGTCCTTTCTGTAATGTAAGTCTATGGGATTTTTGCTAGTGGTGCAAAAGTTACACCCCTAAAAACTTTTTTAAAATTAATAAAACTATAGCAAACTAAAGAAACCAAAAGCAAACGAAAGACTTTTTCCTTTAGATCAAGGTAATAAACACTGAAAAGTGCCTCGATCTGAACCACAATGTCGATCTCTCTCTTTCCCTAAAGAAGAAATCTTTCATATATCTGCTTGTTGTTTTCTCTACTTTATATCCTACGGATGTTTCTCGGTTCCCTCAGTCATAAAGGGCTGCAGTCGCTGCGGGCGACTCGATCCTCTGCACGGGCGGCTGAGGAACACAAGCGGACGCAGTGTTTCTCCCTACGGTTGTGTTTCTCAGGTCATTATCCAATCATTGAGCCTTTGTGCTTTTGTTGAGGAATGGCACTTTCTCACAAATTAGTACATCAAGTGCCTTTGGCTACAAAGCTCTCTCTCTCTCTCTCTCTCTCTCTCACACACACACACACACACCACAGCCCATAAACTTCAAAGATAAAAATATCAAAATTACGTTTCGCTAACATAAGCTACACAATTTAACAGGCGTAATGGATGCTATCAGTGAACACCATATTTATATACCAGTACATTAACATGGTACTCCTTAGAATACCTTAGTAGTACTTGTTCTGGTACTGGTTCTACCAAACAACCAAGAAAAACACGGTATGTTTTGTTACTTTAACATATAAAGTGACAATGGCAGGCAGAACTGTACTGTATTTGTTCCTCAGCCTGTGAGACGCGCTCACCTTAGCGGGCGTGTGGATCCAGATGGCTGCGTTAAACAGAACATGATCACAGAGCTGCTTCAGTAGAGGAGCGCCGTGAGTCAGTCCATCGAGATACTTGGCAAAGGACAGAAACTGCTCCAGAACCGCTCTGCTGATGTGCACCCGAGACGACTGATGAGGAGAGAGAGAGCGAGAGACAGGTGTGAGACAAAGTGAGTGGGAGAGAGAGTGAAGGAGTGAGACAGTTCATGTATAACACATGCACACAAACATCTAAGCACCTGTGGCCGCTCTTAGATGTGAGAATTTTAAATCTGACCTGCAACATTAAAAATGAACACATTTTTTTTCTTTTTAAATCATTTGGGAACAGTCTTACCTTTTCCAGCAGGTAACCAATGACCAGGAATCCTTTCCCCCCCAGCATTTGTTCCTGCATGGCTACTGAACTTTTCAACAACTCCACCAGGAATGCAAGAAGAGTGGCACTGCAAACAAAACAAACCAGGTAAGACAGGAAAACACTTGCAGATAAAACCACACGGTACACACAAAGTCATCTGTGTTAGTGGGGAAGTGGGATTGGGCCTTAAATCAGGCCAGATTCGAACCTGTATGTCTCACATGTGCACCAAGGCTCCAGATGTTTGCAACACATATGCAAACCACTAAGCCACAGATCCAAAGTTCAGTACATTTCTTATAATAATCCAATACTCTGGCACCTCAGGACAAGATATTGTATGCCAAAATAAACACAAAAAATTGAAAACAAAATACATTAAACACACACACAAAATGACGGATCCCCTCCCCGAAAGCAATATCATTACAACCAGCGAGCATAAATGTGTCTCAATCTCTTAAATTATGTTGTTGAAATGGTGACATTGAAGATAAAATCTTAAGTGTCTCTCGCTCTCTGCCTGAGTTGCCTTAACACAACGGATGGGCCAGTGACCTCACCCATCTCCCCGCTGACAGTAAGCCCCAGTGGGGAACATTAACCACTGATCAATGCACCACAGACCTCTGCTCCGTTGATTATGCCTGCCGGCTCGCTGCTGATCTACTCGCTATGCCTGCGAGCTCACAAGGCAGAAACACACGGTGACCTGAAAAAGAGGGTGCGGCCATAGCATCCCTCTCTCTATCTCTCTGAAGGATTAACTGAAGGTTCTGTCTCTCTTACACTCTGAGTGTGTCTCTAGTTCACACAAACATCTCTTCAAAATTTCCCTCTTTCTATTGTGGAATAAAAGAAATCTGTGTGGAATTTATGACACAGATCCCTGACGTGAACTGATTTGAGGTTTACATTGTCATAATCAAATGAGAAACGAAAACGTTTCAATTCAAGTGTTGTTTCGAGGGAAGAAAACTTTTCCTTACTTATTTGAAATAAAAGCATGAATAAATAATAAATAAATAGATATAAATTATAAGCTATAAATAAATAAAAGCATTTAAATAACATTCTTATAACCAAAAAATAATGTTAAATGCAATGTTTAAAAAACTGGCGTTTTTTAAACATGTGTTTTGAACATTCCTAGAACTTTATTTAAAATTTAATTTTTAACATCTGTGTAAGTTAATGGAAACATTAGAAAAACATTCCTACAACCTAAAATTGTTAACCGGGAAGCTGCACAAAGGGGTCATTCAGAAATTGTTATTGTTATGATCTCACAATTTTGAGCACATTAACTTATGTCCCGTTTTGACAAAATGACGCTTATTGTGTGCTCCTAAACACATCAAGGTTTAAAAAGAATTGACAAAAGCCACTGTGTTTATTTTTCAGAGAAATCAACCTTCATAATTTAGCTGGGATATGAAAAAGAACTTTAACATCCATTAAGACTAAAAATATCACTCTTCAGCTGTAGGGTTACAGCAGCAAAAACAGGCGGTGTAATTTTGAAGTTCAGAGAGAGGAGGGTGGAGAATTATCATATTAAACTAAATTACAATTTTTAAGGAAGAAACTTAAAAAAGGGAAAATGCCAGTATAGATTATGGCACTAAGAAATAAGTGCCATATGGTGACGAAAATGTAATTTGTGAAGAGCCCTAAGATTCCAAATTTAGCTGGGAGGATGTGCAGTGATCTGCAGAGGAGCGTGGGTATGGTTCATACTCACCAGACGGTCGTCTCCACAGGACTGTCGTTGGGTTGCCTGTAGTCCAGCTGAGAGAAGAGAGGGAAGAGAACCTGGATTCCTCCGATGGAGTGGATGGCGCTGTGGATGGAGTGAGTGACTAT
>JAZGTI010017708.1:0-12050 GCA_036877585.1 Botia kubotai | reverse complement strand
TTCTTTTGAACCAGTAAGCAGTAGCATACATTGATGAAATTTTAATTTACTCCAGGTCTGAATCTGAACACATCCAGCATGTCAAAATAGTACTCTCCTGCTTGTTGGATAACCAGCTATATATCAAGGCAGAGAAATGCGAGTTTCATGTCAAGCAAACGTCCTTTCTTGGATACAACATCAGTCATCTTTAAAATAACTCCTTTTGCTGGCCTTCAATGACCAAAGATGTGGTAACCTATGTCAAGTCCTGTCAAACCTGCGCTTAACCAAGACCCCCAAGGAACTACCGTCTGCCCTCCTCCAACCTTTACCAATTACTCAGCATCCCTGGTTTCACTTGTCCATAGACTTTGTCACAAACCTGCCCTTCTCCAATGGTTTCCCCCCATACTAATAATCATTGATCACTTCTCTAAAGCATGTCGTTTGATCCCTCTCAAAGGTCTCCCCACAGCCATGAAAATGTCTTTAGAGTCTATGGTTTACCTGGGGATATTGTTTCTGATAGAGGATAGCAACTTAGGTTTGGAAAGCCTTTTGTAAACAATTAGACATCAACATAAGCCTCACATCAGGATACCATCCACAGTCAAATGGCCAAGTGGAAAGGTTGAACCAGGAGATCGGCAGGTCCCCCATTTTGCTGATGACCACTAGAATAGAATAGCTGTCCAAAGAAAGTCTGGCCAGAAAAGCCATGTATCCGACAACGTGGTGCATATGTTGATTCTTATTCATGCATTCAACTATGTGGCTCCTCTGATTTTCTCATCTACGCGAAACATGTTGACATTACGCTGATTTCTTGTCACTTGATCCTTATTATTCATAAAGACATTTATAGTTATAAGTCATGTGTTACATAAACAAGCACAAGTTAAAATTGGAAAGCAGTATACACAAAATGTTTAACTTCATTTAAGAATACTCACCCTTAAAAATGTCAAAAATAAATATGCAATATCTTACAAATGCAATTAAGTCTCATTATGAAACTGCTGTGAGAATCTGCAAAGTTTGGGGCCAGCGCCTCCAGTGGTCAAATGATATATCAAAACAAAATTCATGAAACCGCTAATAACATTTGATTAATTTACCTGATTGTCAGTCATTTTGTAAAATGCTTTTATATATCAAACATTTGGATAACTTGGATGTCACTGCACAACAAACTGCCTCTCCTAAACATATAATGCATGAAGATGCATAAAAATGTAACTGCTTAAATAATGATGAAAGTGTTTAAAGGTATTATATACTAATATAGATTTTAGCTGTTTGTGATGTTAAATATTGCTTATGTTGTAACTAGTTAAAATCTTTGCACAAAGGTTGCACAAAATGTTAACATGATGATCAATAGATACATATTGTCTAATTTTAACACAATTTAAAATTGTTAAAACTGAACATTACATTTTTAGGAACTGTCATTTCAATTACTGACAATTATATTACTCATGTCATAAAATTTTATTTTGGTATTCATCACTTTGTGGTCCTTTCTTCACATTGGATTTAATGTAAGCTGTTGGATTTATATAAACTGTTTCATAGTATAAACATTTTCTGTTCTTTAGCTGCACTTTAGAACCCTTTTTTGGAAAACTCCCTGACAGAACTAATGATTTAACATTTCAGTGTGACTTAAATAGTTCAGGAGCTCCTCAGAGCCAAAGATCTCGCACCCCATGCCAACAAGCAGATCGTGCCATTAGCCTTTCTATGGCTGCATTGGTGGCTCAATTTATTAGGAGCAGCAGGTGTTGGCCAAAGAGCTCAAGACTGTCTTGGTGAAGGGGCTATAGAACATGTTCCTCCTTCTATGAGAGATCTGGGCTTTTACAGCTGTTATTTTATAGTACCCAAGAAGGATGGTGGCTGTGTCTGATTTTATATCCACATCATTTGAATCAGCCTCTGAGGAGATACAGATTCAAAATGTTGACGCTCAAACAGAGTGTGTGCCAAATTCAACCAAAGGACTTTTTTTATGTTTGCCACCATAGATCTAAAGGACATATATTTTCACATCAAGGTATTGCCAGAACACAGTTATCCTGTCAAGACATGGGCTGAGATCTGGGGAATGGGGGCTCCATCCACAAGTGGTGGAGTCCATTTGGAAGAGGTATGGCCAAGCAGAATTGGATTTGTTTTCCTGCTAGGAGTCAAACCACCGTCCTCTCTGGTTCAGGATGCCATGGTACAGACTTGGCCAAGCCTGTATATGTATGCCTTTCCCCTGATAGCCTTGTTTCCAGAAGTTCTAGTGAAAGTTTTCTAGTTTTCGAGTGTGGTGTGACACCATGTTGACCCAGTTCACTGCTCTGTTGGTTCAGTGCTGAAGTTCCTTTAAGAGTCCCTTTTCCTTCAAGAGTGCTTTTGGACTCTTTGGACTCCTTTTTGCAAGGTTAGCTCCTGTTACCCTCAAGGTTTATGTGGCCACTGTTTCTCCTAGCCATGAACAAGTTGATGGAGCCTCTATTGGTAGACATCTTTTGATGTCTTGTTTTCTACGTGGTGCCAGACGACTGAGGCCTTTCTGTTGCACTTCTTATAACCTTACTGTAGTTTTAAGGGACTTATCATGGGCTCCATTTGAGCTCCTAGAGTCAGCCTTAAATACATTTCGGACTCTCAAGGTACCTCTGTTATTAGCTCTGACTTCGCTCTCGAGGGTAAAAGCCATTTTGCATCCTAGACTTCAGGCCTTCTGTCCGCCATGAGTTTCCAGAACAGGAAAGACTTCACTTATTGTGTCCAGTTAGAGCATTGGGGATCTGTGTTCTAGTCCGTTTTGGTCATCGCAACCAAGGTAATGCAAACACCAAACAGTGCTTATCTCACTGGATCACAGATGCTAATACCCTGGCCTATGAGGCTTGTGTCAGCCCTGGGCATTAGGGCCCATTCTGCCACGAGTGTAATATCATCTAAGGCAGTGTCTGGGGAGGCACATCATTAAGTGATGTGTGTGCTGTGGCAGGCTGGTCCTTCCTGCACACTTTCATTAGATTTTATAGCTTAGACTTGAATTCAACCTAAGGCACTCAGGTCGTCCTAGATTAACAGTCTGATTCTGCTCCTGATGTTTTCTGTGCCAAGGTTTTACAGAATCCTGGGCAGGCCTTTTCTCATTGTAGCGTAGTGGGCATTAGATATGTAACCTGGTTCCGTGAGACAGGAAATGAGACACTGTGTCACAATGTCTGCACGACTTTCCTTTAGATTTAGAATCTGATCGCGTATTTTGAAAGCACCTTTCAAAGGCTACATGGCACGCAACACTATGTCACATGACTTTGACCTGTCTATAAATAGGCATGATTTCATGATTTCCGGGTGCGCCTGAAACATGTTCTCCAGAGCATTGTGTCATGATGCAGCATCACGTTTCTTGTCTCAGGGAACCGTTTACAACCAAAGACATTTTCAGTGTTAAATTAGCCCAGTGCAACTGAATCTGTACTGTTTTAGAGTTTTCTGAAAATTGTAAATCTTCTCTTTTGTCATGTACTTTAACAAACTTTGCTGTTTTTGTAGACATGACATGCCATGCTATGTTTTGGATGGCAGCCTTTGGATAACTCCCCTCCACCATCTGCTCCTGGATTAGGCCAATCAGAGTTTGAAATGACACCTCGGTCTTTCCAGCCAACATAACAGTTGCATTGCAAAAGGTCTTGTGTTAAAGTTGATTTATTATTCATGTAGTATGATGCCTGAGTCATAATGCATTCTTTCCACAAATACTATTGGCAAGACACAGTGAGTGAGCTAGTTATGGCCTGCAACTAGCTGACTACACATTATTCATCAACGATGAATTGCTTGAATTTGGGTCATTGCATTGCTTCAGATAAATTCACAGATACTTTAAAAAGTACACATGAAATAGGTCATCCCTTATGAAATGTATTTTCTTCCTTTTTTGCAATTTAGACATGCTTCCGAATTCATCATCTCTGGCTTCTCTTTTGCATTTACCAATAATAATCTGTAATTGTAATGATGAGTCAGACTGATTGGGATCCATTTGCGGCAAACTTTATTAACGAGGCAACAGGCAGAGTAAATAAAGGCAAACACAGTTGGGCAGCTCAAGAGCGTAACGATAACAGGCGTGGGTCAGGGCAGGCAGCAAACAATCATAAACGATAACACAGATCAAGATCGGGGCAGGCAGCAAACAGCAGTAATGAAATACAATGCAAATCACAAGGCAGGCGGCAAACAGTCGACAATGGTAAACAATCCAGGTAATACACAGTAGGCAAAACAGTAACAATGGAAAAACTGAGCCTGGTGGAGCCCGGTGGAATTCTTCGGTCAATGTCCTTTCCTCTGGGCCGGACCCCTCCCAATCCATCAGGTACTGCAATGTACCACCTCAACGCCTGGAGTCCAGAAGCTCTCTGACTCTAAGCCTCCTCGCTGTCCACCATGATGGGGGGGATCTGTCCTCTGGGTGCTTCCTCAGCTTCCCTCCCCGGACCACCAGCAGGTTTGAGGAGTAAGATATACGATAATTAGCAGGCAGTTTAAGACGAAATTAAACGGGTGTAATTTGCTTTACAATTTGAAATGGGCCAACATACAGTTTTCTACATGAGAGTTAGATGGGTTAGACCCGTCGATGGCTTCACTAAAGAGTTTTGAGCGTATTCGGCCCAGATTAAATATCTGCTCCAGTCCTCCTGGCAGTAAGATCTGAGAAACCGTGACCTCTTGATTTAGTCGTTAAGTTTGGCCATTAGACTGAGAGTGATAACCAGATGTGAGACTAATATTTAATAATAATATATTTAACCAATATTCAATTGTGGCCTTTGTCAGATGCTATTTCTTCGGGAAGACCGTAGAATCTCAAGACATTGTTGCAAAGTAGTTCCGCAGTTTCTAGTAAGGTAGGGAGTAGGGATGAGCTGACAGGCCTTAGAAAATCGATTCATTATTGTTAAGATCATAGTGTTTCCTTGTGAGGTAAGGGAGATCGGTTATAGTCTAAGTCTTTTGCAATGTGTGACCAAGGACGTGGGTAGAAGCTGCAGTAAACCAGCTGGAAGTTGTCTTGGAGTCTTCGGGCTTTGACAAACAGCGCACTTCTGAATGTATTTTACTGTATCTGAGGAGAGTGAAGGCGAGAGTTCAATTGTGGCTGTGATTCCAGGATGACCAGCGCTAGGAGAGTCATAAACTAGAGCTGTCAGGCGTTTGCGGAAAGGTTCTGGTACAAAGGTTAGATTGGGGAGGCAATTGGCAGCGGGAGGAGTCTGACTGTTGGCTGTATCTATTTTTGACATCGGTGGAAATGTCCCATAGAACTGGAGCTACTAATAATCTGTCAGGAATAATAAGTTCTTTATTAGGAGGGAGGGGAAGTTCCTCTGATTGCCGAGAGAGTAAATCAGCTTTGGTATTTTTTGAGCCTGGGTGGTAAGTGACTGAGAATTGAAAACCTGGTAAAAAATAGGGCCCATCCAGCCTGACGTTGGTTGAGTCTCTTGGCAGAGCGCAGGTATTCAAGATTCTTGTGGTCAGTTAGTACAATATACGGGTGGGTAGCTCCTTCAAGCCAGTGTCTCGTTTCGTGTCAGTGCTAGTTTCATAGCTAACAGTTCTCGGTTCCCCACATCATAGTTGCGCTCGGCTGGGGACAGCTTATGAGAAAAAAAGGCACAGGGGTGTAGTTTGGGTGGATTACCATGGCGTTGTGAAAGGATGGCGCCCACCCCTGTGTTGGAGGCGTCAACCTCGACTACAAACGGTAACTCGGGATCAGGGTGTTTGAGGATGGGAACTGTGGTAAACCGTTTTTTAAGCCCTTGAAAGGCTACTTCGGCCTGGGAGGACCAACCTATTGGTACTCTGTTTCGATAAGGAGGTGAGTGGAGAGGCAACAGAGCTAAAATCTCTAATAAATCATCTGTAAAAATTGGCGAAACCTAAAAATCTCTGCACTTCTCTAATAGTTTTGGGTTGAGGCCATTTGGCAATAGAGTCTATCTTGTGTTTGTCCATAGCAACACCTTCTCCACTAATAATACATCCAGGGAATGAAGTACTGGATTGATGGAACTCACATTTCTCCTGTTTTACTTATAGGTGACATTCGAGGAGTCGAGGAGACTGCTTTGATGTGTTTGATGTGTTTATCAATAGATAGATCAGGATGTCATCGATATAAACAATCACCCATTTCTCGAGCATGTCTCTAAACACATCATTCATGAAAGATTGAAACACTGAGGGGCTATTAGCTAGACCAAATGGCATAACAAGATACTCGTAATGGCACAAGGTAGTAGAAAAGGCAGTTTTCCACTCATCCCCTTTTCTAATTCTTACTAAGTTGTAAGCACTGCGGATATCGAGTTTGGTATATATTCTGGCCTGTCTGAGTTGTTCCAAAGTGGCAGGTACTAGAGGTAACAGGTATCGAAATTTCACTGTGGTTTTGTTAAGTGCTTGATAATCTATGCAGGGCCTTAAACCACCGTCTTTCTTCTTTACAAAAAAAGAAACCAGCTGAAGCTGGCGAATTTGGCCTAATGTAGCCTTTCTCGAGTTAGTCATTAATATAATTTTTCATGGCTTCAGATTCAAGTTGAGATAAAGGGAAAATGCGTCCCTTAGGGGGAACGGCACTGGGCATGAGCTCAATAGCACAGTCAATGGGACTACATAAGTAGTCATGATACACTTCGGGGACAGGATAATTCATGACTGGTGGTGAGGTTACAGGTACTGGGAGGGGGGGGGGGTGCTGTTGTATGCGTCGGGCTACTCCTGAGTTAGGTGAGTAAATCCCTGTTGCATTGGTTCTGCCTGCAGAGAACCTCAGAGTGACTGAAACTGAGACTGGGTGCAGAATTTACGAGATTGAATTAGGTTATTCACTTGTATGGTCAATTCTATGTATTCCCTGAGATTTCTGCCCTCATCCCGGCATGCTTGTTCAGACTGAAGTTCTGGATTAAGGCCCCTGCAAAACAGTACTTTGAGGGTATCTTCTACCCAGTTAGTTTGTGTGGCCAGGGTGCGAAAAGATAGAGCGTAATCTGAGGCAGTAAGTCTCCCCTTGGTGAGAGTGAGTAGTTTTTCTCACGGGCTCCTACCTCCAGCTGGATGTTCAAACACCTCCCGGAAGTGTTAAAGAAAGATCTCGAATGTGGGAAATGCTGAGCCATCCAGCCTCCATACCCCTGTAGCCCAGTCCAAAGCCTTCCTAGTTAGTAAGGAACACACAAACACTATCCTACTTCAATCGATGGGGTACAGAGATGGTTGTTGTTTAACAAATAAAGAGCACTGCAGCAAAAAACCCTTGCATTTAGCAGATAAACTTTTCTGGGAATCCTAAGCGAGGGCTTACCGGGCCTGGATTGTTGGGTACTGGGAAGCTGGATCTTGGGGCATGAGACGTGTTCCTTGAATCTCCTCAGAGGAGAGTCCGGTTTAAATAGTGAGGCAGAAATGGTGAACATGATGTGCATGATGGGAAATGTAGTTCGATCCAAATCTGGTTAGTGTTCCAGTGATGGTTCCCTCTGGTGGCGCGGGGGAGAGGAGGCTGGAGCTTCCACTGTAACAGTAATAGTGTACTATTATTTACAAAGTTCATAAACTTTTAAAAGCATGAATATAAAATCATTAATATATATCTGTCGTAAGTCTTAGGAAATGCATTGACAAATGACATATAAGATGTAATGTAAGCACTTAGGGACTTAAAGTATTATATCGTATTGGTATTTGAAACAAGGCCAAATAAAACATATTGTAGATAAATCATAGTAGGGTTTATTATATAGCAAATATTCAAGCAGTTTGTCTAATAGCACTTTATTGGATCCTTATTGGCTTATTAGGGAGCACATTTTCATTGTCAAGACTGTGTAAGAGGAGGGGTGAACCAGCACTACAAACTAGTACAGGATTGCTGCTATTGTGCTGTGAAACAGGTTTACGTTCAGGTAAGACATCATTCAAATGATATGCCTTTGACTAAAGTCAGTCTTTGTAGACGATAGCCTTTATTTGTGCACTATATTGCTATGATTACTCTTTTGACAATTGCAAGTATTAGCTACAATCCAAGCCCAGTATCTGCTGTGCAAATGTTATGTGGGTGCCAGTCCAAAAAAACAGCTCTCTTTGACTCTGTAATATGTATTTTCATTTTAAGTAAAATGATCTAATTGTCAAGGAAGAGCGGGCAAAGAACCCAATAGCAGGCAGCGATTAACACAAAAGCTTTTATTTAAATAACAGAACTCAAAATGCCCACAAGGGGGCGAACGGGAACAAAGGGCAAATAGAAAATTTAAATACACAAAAAGATGTAAATAAACGATGATGAACTAAAAGCAAACATAAACACAGAAAAATCAATGACGATACAAACATCAAATTAACAAAGGCGGATTTAACTTAAAACATTCAATGAATGGTAACAATGAACAACAGAACCAACAGAACCAATGAGGAACATGAACAACCCAACGAGGACCAAAATCAAACAACGAGGAGCATGAACAGATCGACAAGAAATCTAACCACGGATAAGCAGACACAGGTAAGCACGAAGAACCAGCAGACCAGCACAGGACAGCAGACACAAGGGCATTAAATACAACAGGGAACAATGACAACAGGTGAGAGAAATCAAACTAAATGGGGCGGGGTAATGACGTGAAACCGGAGAACACATGGCGGATGTAAACAACCAAAGCCATGTGCCTCCACATCGAACAGACACCCAAAGCACGGGGCTAGACTCCCCGCTAGAACGTAAACCAAGAACAGACAGGACGAGTTGGAATCTAGCCTCACGCTCTGACATAGAACACCGACTGTGTCACTAATGACACTAATGCCAGATCACTTTGGAAACAAATTATTAGGAAAACAGAGATCTCTCAGTAGCAATTAGTTGTGTCTACTTCTCATTCAGAGCTGTGCTTAATTCTTCTTATAATTTCACACAAAGAATCTGGCATGATTGTGACTGCAGGTTTCTATAGGTTATAAAAGTTTTATAACTCAAATGGCAACATGCTACACTTAATGCTGAAGAAAAGATTTTCAATTATTTTAGCATAAATGTTTAATGTAATTCCCAAAGTTATATTTGTTATTTTATAGTTTTAATGAGTTTACTATTATTCTAAAATGGCAAACAAAATATTAATAAAGAATAAGTAATCACTACATTTATATGAACATCAATATTCCGATATTAACCTGATTAAGACAATATGATTAAGAAACTACCACATAAACAGCAATTTCCGATTACCCTAATCCGACTAAAGTCATACTTAAAGCACAAATCAAATTAAGACGTGGACTATTTCTTTTCGCATTATCAAAGTGCATAATAGACATTTACATAGCTTAATTACACGAATAATGTCATGCGGGAGTTTCCGCTGCATTTTGTGGGGCAAACAAGAATGAAATGTTGCCGAATGAAAGTATGAAGGAGGCCTGTTGTTGGAGAATTTGTATCTGCTGTCGTCTGTTTGCACGAATAGCATGACAAATAATTAACTGCAATTAAAGTTGATACAATTTTGGACCTTTACACCTGGGAAATTTGGATGGTGAATATTGTTCAGAATAAGGTCAATAATTAGAACACTGTCCATAAAAAAACTGTTTTCAAACTTTTGACCGGTACTGTATATTAATAAATATGAACCACTTTTGCACAAAATAAATAACTAACCCTCCCACTTACACAAAAAAAATATTTTCCAAGGAAACAATAATTTGTACTCAATTGAAAGTAATCGCATCAACCAATAATAAGTGGCTGTCAAGTATCTGATTATAGGTTGCCAACTTGAAGCTATTTACATTTCTCAAACTAGACATGTGGGTGAGGGCAGCAATAGATTGAAACACAATACAGATATAGCAGACACCCTAAACTTGCACTGATAACAGCAAAGCTCAGCACTTTTTTGTAAGAAGCATTTCAATTCTCTGTAATATAGTTGAATACACTCTGATCTGCCAAAAAAAGAACCCTTAAAAACCTACAAAGCAGAGTTAATAACAACAGAGATGCATCTGCATATTCAAGGAGACCTCTGCTAAAGATAGGGTTGGTGTCCTCAAAAAATATGTTCCTTCGTGGAAAGAAACAGCATCTGCAAGGATTTCCAATCAGGATTTAGACCATATCATAGTACAGACTGCTCTCATCAAAATGACAAATGATTTGCTCCTGTCAGATGATTGTGGTTGCATCTTTCTTCTAGTGCTACTCAATCTTAGAGCAGCCAGTGACACCACTAACCACAACATTCTTTGGGATAGGTTTAAAAAATAATTTAAGCATAAATGGAACTATGTTGCCATGGTCTAAATTGTTTTCTGACCGATCCCAGTATGATACTGTGAATGTAAAGGTGTCATATCGATTTGAAGTTTAGTACCTTGAACTATTGAGTGCCACAGGGCTCAGTGCCTTTGCTTTTCCCATTTAATTTAATGTAACCTCATGTACAGATGTACAGACCTTCTTTTCTCTGTCTTCTGATGATTAATCTGGACATTTGTAACACACCAGCAGAAAGCTCTGACATGAACCCACATGCAGATTATATTTTGAGCAAATGTTGTCAGATAATTATATTTTAATTTTTTTATTTTTATATTAAAATATTATTATATATTATATATATTATTATATTATTTTTATATTAATTTAAATAATTATTTATATTTATATATTTATATAATTATTTATTAAATTATTTATAAATGAAATTCAAATAGGACAAATAAGTCATTTTTACTGTTTGTATATCAGGGTTCTGGCTTTCTTGTTTGGACTTTTTACTAAAATCTTGTGCCAGAATCCTGACAGCCCTATTTTTGTGCCAGAGCATGAAATTTGGATCTTATCAATTTATCATGGTTCTTGTATCTTGGAGTCAGGATCTAGACTGATCTGTGTTGCTTGTCTTTGTGTTGAAGCACACGGCCATTGTTTGTGCCGTGCTCTCCTGTCATGAGTTTTGACCCGGCCCTCTTGTCTCCTTGTTAAATATCCAATTATTAGTTTATGTCCTTCACCTGTTTACCCTCGTTACCCTCCTTGTTTGTTTTCACTATTTATTAAATACAATAAAAACAACACATTAATTACATGCATTTAATATTATACAAATCTTGAAAGATTTGTAAACATTTGCATGCCACTGAAATTGCACATATGATATGGGTTGTTTTAGAAGATATCCATACCAGATATACATACAATACTGATATTGTGCAGTACATTTCTGAAGATTATGGAGAATCGCAGCAAGATTCTAAGCCTACATTCCTTTAATAATCAAATGTTTTTTTAAATTTTGCATCCACACAGTGGTTATGGTCTCCCGGCTTTGTGGATTCGCTTCTCTGCAGAAGGTTGTTGAGCAAATTAGAGCACCCTGGCCAGTCAACAGCAATGCATTTTGACAGGAAGGTATGTCTGTCATCGTGTTTTCCCATGTATATAGTTTCCTATATGTTATATACACTACATTTTTGTTCAAGTGTCATCTTTGTGTACTCATTTAACCTAACCATCTATGATGGGTGGGGTATTTATCTTCACTAGCACATTAGAATACTGCCCTGTGCCACAGCTTGTAGGAGGTTGACAACTGCTTGGAAGCTCTGCAAATACAACACTGGTGACATTTCCAACTCCACCACTGTTTGTCCAAGTGAGTCAAACATTAGACTTCCTAAATTGGAAATGATCCAATGTTGCCAATCAAGTTGTAAAAACAATCAGCTCAAGCTTTTTAGCTTTGATGCTATTAAATTATAATTTTCAGAAACATCCCTCTAGGGCTGGTGCTGTTCGTTTATCTAGAAATTTGGCATATAGTCTTACTAATACTACTAATATTTGACTATCCGGGGCCCAGGTCAGGAAGCAGACAAACTGTCTTAACCAACTGTCTGCCAGTTGTCACGTAATTGGCAACACATAGAATCACCTTGTTACGAGGGAGGCTCCAGCTCCCACTCCA
>JAZGTI010017707.1:0-12050 GCA_036877585.1 Botia kubotai | reverse complement strand
CAAAGCTACCCGAGACAAGTTGCTAATGAAGTTGGTCATTGCGCAGAAAGCCCGGCAGGCGCAGGCTGTAATTGGAGGGTAAAATGGCGCTGAGTTCTCAAGGAACAAAGAAGAAAGTTTGCTACTATTATGATGGTAATAATCGTATTTTATTGCTCTGATATGTAGTTTAAATGGTAATGGAAATGTAGTGCTGCGCATGCTTTAGTAAAAATCTGCACAATGCTGAAGTTCTGTTGAATCTTTGTGAATTGGTAGCCTGGTTTAGCACGGTGCTAATGCTAGTTTTGTCTTAGCATGCTAGTTGGTCTTTATTCTGTTGTTCTGATAGACGGTGATAGTAATTAAACCACAGCATGGGGATTTCATCTGCACAAACCTATACACGTGTTTCTCTAGCCAGTACATTTTACGCATCTTATATTTTCCTTCATTTGTAATAGGTCGATTAATTTCTGTCCATGGTGTGAACCTAAAAATCCTGAATAGAGCTTCTCTGAGCAGTTTTTGATATCTTCACAGCCTTAAGCGTGTGCGAACGATGCTCTGGTTAACAGTTTGAGCCTTTTGTCTTTGTTTCCTGTTTTCTATTATCGCTTCCGATAGTCTTGTTGTAAACACCATGATTTGGATTATTATAGAAAATTCTACTTTGATTTGTCTCTGTGGGCCCGATGCTGAAATTAATAACTGACCCAGACATTCAGAACCAGTAGCTCGTTGACTCCATTTAATCGGAGTATTGCAGTTTTGTGAAGTGCCATCAATTGTAGTTTTTTTTTTCCGTAAAACGCGAAATAACCTGTTATGTGGAGATGTCTCGGCTTGATAAACATGCATGTTTTTTTGCAGGTGACGTCGGAAATTACTACTATGGCCAGGGTCATCCCATGAAACCCCACAGAATTCGCATGACCCACAATCTCCTCCTAAACTATGGCCTGTATAGGAAGATGGAAATTTATGTAAGATAAATATCACCTCCAGCTGGTATTGCAATTTTAAACCTTTTAATTTTTATTTAACTGATTGATTGCTTGTTTGTGTGTTCAGAGGCCTCATAAAGCCAGTGCTGAAGAGATGACCAAATATCACAGTGATGATTACATCAAGTTCCTCCGTTCCATCCGCCCAGACAACATGTCCGAGTACAGCAAGCAGATGCAGAGATGTGAGTTTTTCTTCCTCTTAAAATGATCACACATTTAATGACAGTGCAACATAGCATTTTACATCTTTAATATATTAAAAGTTGCTTGTTGAGAGATTCAAATATGTTTCTTATTTTATGGACATATATTAATGACAATTTTGTTTCTACAGTTAATGTAGGGGAGGATTGTCCTGTCTTTGATGGCTTATTTGAATTCTGTCAGCTCTCAACAGGTGGCTCTGTTGGTAAGTGTTTTTTGGAACAGAATAACTGTATGTACTTGGACACAGTTCAATTTTTAACACTATGTTCTTATTTTCAGCTGGGGCTGTGAAACTCAACAAACAGCAAACAGACATTGCTATAAACTGGGCAGGAGGGCTTCATCATGCCAAGAAATCTGAGGCATCTGGTTTCTGCTACGTCAACGACATTGTATTGGCTATTCTGGAACTGCTCAAGTATGTTTTTTGCTAAATAATAACAGAGAGTAAATATTACAGATAGCATTGCTATAAAAACAATTACAGTGCTTCCAAAAAGTATTTGGACATTAAAGCCACACTTAAATGAATCAATGTCATTGGTTTAGAAACATAATATAAAACCATTTGGCGTCCTGTTCTTAGAACTAACAGAATTTTTTTTATCATATTAGTTATAATCAAAGCACCTTTATACTGGATACATAATTCAGGCATAGATTGTTAACTACACATGTAGTTAATGAAGATTTTGTTGATTCTTCAAGGTATCATCAGAGAGTGCTTTACATTGACATTGACATCCACCATGGAGATGGAGTTGAGGAAGCCTTCTACACAACAGACCGTGTCATGACTGTGTCCTTCCACAAGTATGGGGAGTATTTTCCTGGTACAGGGGACCTCAGAGTAAGTCAATGGATTCTATAGTTCATTCAGTGCTGTCTTCCTGCCATAGTTAGTACATCAGTACAAAGTTTTAAGCTCATTTTTGTGTTTGTTTTGCAGGATATTGGTGCAGGAAAGGGAAAATACTATGCTGTGAACTACCCACTCAGGGATGGAATAGATGATGAATCTTATGAAGCCATATTCAAACCTGTATGTTGTAAATGTGACTTGAATAATGAACCCAGCTGTAAAGTACATGAAAGCATTATAGCAGCGAATCTCTGAAATCTGCATGTTTGTGAATGTGCTGCAGATCATGGCCAAAGTGATGGAGATGTACCAGCCCAGTGCTGTAGTACTGCAGTGTGGTGCTGATTCTCTGTCTGGAGACAGGCTGGGCTGCTTCAACCTCACCATCAAAGGTACAGCATGACACAGTCTTGCATAGCTGTAACTTCTGACTGTCAGCATTATGACTGGTCTAATACATGTGTATTGACTGATTTATTGTACCTTAGAAGTAGGGCTGGACTATATATCAAAATATTGCAAATGTACATATCACTGTATGCATACAGCAGTGGTTTGCAATAGCTGAATGATTTTAATACTTTAGTTATGTATAGTCAAGTTTAGGGTGACGCAGATAGTCGACAGACTGACTGCTGTGACAAGCTGTAGTGATGCCTTCTTTTCCCAAAAGGAATGTAAAAAGTTTATTGATTTATATTTAAAAACTTTATATTATTTTAATATATTTTAAATTGATTTTACAAATGCTAAATAGATGCACGGTATTTGCACAAGATGCACAGGTATTTTAAGTGTTTGTCTAACCAGACCTATGTGCTCTTCAGGTCATGCCAAGTGTGTGGAGTACATGAAGAGCTTTAACCTGCCGCTGCTCATGCTGGGAGGTGGAGGCTACACTATCAGGAACGTAGCGCGCTGCTGGACCTATGAGACAGCTGTAGCACTGGACTCAACCATTCCTAACGGTGAGCCCTCACACCTGCTGCCTGATCACGTACTGTCAAGCATCATGTTCTTGCGATGACAGCTATCATTAAACCTACGCTTCTTGTTATATCAGAGCTCCCATACAATGACTACTTTGAGTACTTTGGACCCGATTTCAAGCTCCACATCAGCCCCTCCAATATGACCAATCAGAACACAAACGACTACCTGGAAAAGATCAAGTAAGTAGAAAGAATAGCTTCCCATACTGTTTATTGTTCAGTTCAGTTTAAATGAAAGTGTTAAGGCAGATGCTTTGAAGTTGATCTCAGTCAACAGCGTTTCTGGCACAGTGATGATTACCAGCAACAAATTATGTTTACTCCTCATTTAAAATAGCATAAAGCAAGGTTAAGGTGAGGAACTTACATAAAACGAGTGGGGCTAGTGCTTAATGTTTAAATACACACTGTTTCAAAAGCATTTAAATGATTTTAATAGGTTAATATGATTTTAGTGTGCTAAAATTGCTTACTAACCTTGTCTGTGTATCTCGCAAATGTTGTCGGTTTTAGTTTACCAGTATTAACAACACAACATTCCTTTAAAAGGTTTTGACAATTTTTCTTAGGGGTGGGAATATTTTGGTGTCTCAGGATTTGATTTAAATGGATTTTTGGGGTCATGATTTATAATTTATTCTTATGATGCAGTTTTATGAGGCTTTGTTTTGCTTTTTGTAATATCTGGCAACCCTTCACATTGTGCGTGAATGAAAAAAGTAGGAGAGCAGCTGTATGCAAACTGAATCATTTCTGTGTTAATTTGGGTTATTTATTGGTTAAGTTATACACACTAACGTTTATTATTTTACTTTAGCCCTGTATGTGACCATTAAAACGCGATTGGTGTTGAGATGTTGAATCCAAGAGAGCGATCAATGGCTCATCATTTGGAGTTTGCTGTAATATGTGGTGTCAAATTTTCAATATTTGGTGGTTTAGCCTTAGTTACAGGGAATGTTCATTTACTTTTACAAGCAAATGTTGTTTGTTGAATGCATTTTTTTCTTTTTAAAAAGAGTGATATGTGCCGGTAAGCTATTTTCTATTTCTGTTAGTTTTATAAATGGAAAATAGTTTTATATCTTTAGTTGTAAGCGTCATCTCCCCTGTGGGGAAGCACACACACGATGAGGAAGCCTGTGCGCTGGGTGCTCTTGCAGTTGACTGCCACCCTCGTTCTGACAACATTTTATTAACAATCATTTAAAAAAAAATCAATTAGAATTATTTTAAGATGGAATCGATTATTTCCCCCATTCCTAAAAAAACACAGTGGACAAATGTCATCCCATCTGTATGAGTGCAGAGATATGACTCTTAATATATTGTTTTGGTTTTTTTCCATACAGGCAGCGCCTGTTTGAGAATCTGAGAATGCTGCCTCATGCACCAGGAGTTCAGATGCAGGCAATCCCAGAAGATGCTGTTCAGGAAGACAGTGGAGATGAGGACGACGATCCTGACAAACGCATATCCAGTTAGTGCCACCACCTTCATTCTTTAATCACTTACTGCCACATATCTCCCATATGCTCCCGTATCTCATATCTCCCGTATCATCAGTTTGGCTGGCAGAGATCTTGGTCTTTTAAGGGTAAAGTGTGAGTGTGTGATGTTCGTCTCGTCTCAACAGTCCGTGCTCATGACAAGCGGATAGCCTGTGATGAGGAGTTCTCAGACTCTGAGGATGAAGGACAGGGTGGCCGGAGAAATGCAACCAATTACAAGAAGCCTAAACGGGTGAAGACTGAAGAAGAGAAGGATGGAGAAGAGAAGAAAGGTGAGCCAACAGGTACAGCCAATTTCTTTAATTTGAGGGACGTTTTCATGGATTTAAACTTTTAATAGAATTACCTAATTGTTTAGTCAACTTACTCGCAATTAACACTGCATTACTGTGGCTGGTTTTAGAAGTATTATTTGTTTAATTAAACTTAACTCTTTCACTGGCCTACAGTCCACAATCAGCAAGTTAGTTAATCTGAGCTCAACTTGGACATTTGGATGGGACTTTTTTTATGAATTTGTCATCCAAGTGGATGGCTATCTTTTGCAATAAATATTTCACGTTTAATTGACGGCCTTAATTTAAACCATATGAACAAAAAGCATTTTTAGTTTGAATTTTACTGTTAAAGTTTGTGTATTTTTAGGTTTGGACTGTTAATTGCAAGTATTTACCGAAGGGACACATTACATTTGATAGAAGTATGTGTAAAATCCTTGAGATTCTGCAGTATGAATAGTAATAGTTTTTCTCCCATTCACACCAGATGTTAAAGAGGAGGAAAAAGCTCCAGAAGAAAAAATGGACACGAAGGGGTAAGATTGCTTTTGCTGTATGATGTTCAGAGTTATGCTCAGATTTGTTGAAAGAATAATCACCTCACTCTAATTTATTAGTTTATTTTTAGTCTGTGATGTCCACTTGATTTAACATTACTGATAAAACAAAAAATCATGGGATTTTTTTCCCCCTCATACAGGCCAAAAGAAGATTTAAAAGCAGTCTGAAGAAAGGACACGCAGTTGTCGATGCATGAACTCAATTTGTCATACACCTTTGTCCTCTTACACATCAACCCTGCATACACAAACATGCTAGATGTTAGCTTCACAGCTAAGCACTGTAAATTATTTTGTAAGACTCATTTTACTATTTGTAATCTAATGAAGTGGTATAAAGGTTTTTACATTACAAGTGTGAAAGATGTATGTTTTTCTTTTTGTGCTCTGAAACCATGTATGTTCCCCCAACTTAAAAGCTTTGTTACTGTTTACTGAAAATAGCACCTCAGACAGGACCACTGATGGCACAAATCCCTTCTCCTTGAAATCGTTTTAAATCATGGACTCAGTACGTATTGGTCAACCTTATTTGATTTCTCTGTGGATGCTTTTTGGGCAGTGTCCTTTACCTCGTTTTTAAGTGACGTTTGTTTTAAAGGCATCTGTATTGATGACTTTTGAACTTCCACCTATCTGGTGGGCATGGACAAGGTTTGTTTGCTGTATTGTTGTTAGATTCTATTCTGTTGTGGTTACGCTAGCAAGTCAGTCCCATGGCTGACTAGATGTAGCTGTTTGGAGTTCCAGAGTTCAGTGATTGTGAAGCGTCCTTATTATAACAATGACTTTGGTTAATAAAAGAGAGAACCTCAGATTACTGTGAATTTTTTCTGCATGGATATAATGTAATGCTGGAAATCCTTATTTTGCGTGTTGCCACTTTTACACCTGGTAGTAAAGTATCCTTGAAAAATGGCTTAGTGTCATTTCATGACTATCAGTTTTGACAAAAGGCAAACAATCTTCCCACTTAGTGTTCTTAGATACACATCACATGACCTGTCCCACCACGTTGACAAAATGTTCTGTAAAATACACACACCCATGTTCATTTTACCATTTAAAGGGTTAAAAGACTGACAAAAACACAGTACTAAACGCAACAAACAAAAGCTTGTTTATATCTGAAACCCAGTTTATTCAAAATGTTACATTTATTAAATATACATTGCATTAAACGCCATTGCCTTCATGCAAGTATTGCATTAATGCAAGATGCTGTCTGCATGTTAGGCCCTCCTGTGTAAGATGTTATTGAGCAGTTCAGGTTGTGATCTGATCCAGATGTGGATGTGGATGGTTACTTGAAGTTTCTATGCCTCAAGCTCAAAGTCAAAATACTGGGGATCAAAGTAATGAATTCTGACATAACCGTCCTCTCCTCCACTGCTGTAACTGTGGATGAGAACAGGCAGAAAACATTAAAAAGATGCTTTACAGTACTTAGACCAAAAATGTGTTAATGAATTGAATCTTGGAACACAAAAAGACTGGGTTGCATTTAAAGGTCTAACCTTTTCCCATCTGGGTGGAACGCCACACAGTTGATGGGGCCAAAATGTCCCTTTACACGTCCAAACTCTTCTTCATAAGCCGCATGGAAAAACCTGAAAGTGTTTGTGATAATATTAGTCATGGATCAAGATCACAGTACTGACTGTATAAACATCTGTTAACTATGAGAATACTTTAAAATAGGTTCTCACACCAATTCCCTTTTCACCAAATAATCTTGGCATTCAATTCATTCCTGAATTATCAGGCGAGGATATTTATTTTATAGAGAATGCTTATAAAGAGCAATTCCTAATTAATTAATAGTTTTACTAGAAAACAGAAAAAACACATTCTTCAATATGATGTTATACACTGCTGAAACCGAGACAATGTTGCCTCATTCAAAACAGCTACCAGCTTTAAAAAATAGAGACTATTCAAGTTCTCATCTAAAGGACAATTCATGGCGGATTTATTAAGCATCAACCGTAAAACCACTAACCTGGCTTCAAATTTGCCAATCCTAGTAGAGGTGGTTGTGACTTCCATGGCTTCCTGACCACCTCCCATAACCACCTAAGCAAAGCAGGTAAGACAATAATATAATGTAATATATAATATCATGTGGTTCATTTAAGTATTTTGGTCATCAAAAGACAAAACAGACAACACAGGAACATCAGAAGATAAACATGTCTAATACACAGGCATCACACAAATTTAGACACTTACATGGTCCATGATAGGTGAGATAGCTGCGGAATTAACAGGTCGCTCTGTCTTGAAGGTTTTGACGTGTTCGAGTGTTGTGGAATCAAACATCTGTGCAATGAAGGAAACAGTATGTAAGTCAATCTGATAGACCCCTGAGACAAACATTATTTACCATTAAATTTGATTTACAAACCTTAGCAGTGCAGTCTTTGGAGGCACTGATGACCATTGTGAGATCCACTGATGTCTGAATGTCATTGATCTGCTTGGTGTGTTCCTTTGCTTTCTTTAAAACCTCCCCTGTCTAAACCACATGCACACCCACATACTTAGCCAACCAACTTGCACAAAACTAGTCATCTCATTAGTAATTTCAATGCATGTCACCAAATGTAAGAATGTGTGATATGACCTTAGCACTAAACTGGTTAATTTCTCCACTTTCATGGCCGGCAATCACAAACTCTCCCAGTGGACCCCATACTGCACTTGTGATCTTAGAGTCATTACAGGGTATGGAAACATATGGCTGATTGTCCTCTGCAGGAGAAACCACAAAAAGAAATAAAAGTAATCTTAAAAAAAGTAAGACTTCACATTACTTCATTCTTTTCTTTACAAAAGTACTAACCAATTTGTTGGGGGTCTCGTAAATCAAAGTAGTTGAGATAGCACTGGTAGCCCATCTGTTTGTCTGTGGAAAACATTATAATGTTCCCACTAAAGTCAAAGCCACACGTCCTCACAGCTGAGCTGGTCTCCAGCAGAGCTAGCTGCTTTCCTGTCAAATTGACAAATGTGTCAAGTATGAAGTTTTAGTATTATAGTATTTCAGTATTATAATTATATACAATGATTATTCTGGAATACTCTGAATTAAATTTTAAAACCTAGGTATCCAATATGGTCTCAGATTTTTGGACCTCAGTGTTTATTTTTCATACTATCTGTATCTGTATGCCTACCTGTCTCACAGTCCCACAGTCTACAGCTGTTATCAGCAGATCCAGTCAAAACATTCTTGGTGTCCCCTTAGGAATGTGTTAAGAAAAACCTTTCAACAACAAATTATTAAATAATACAAGACAAACTAAGGTGAAACATGCACCTCTGTTTAAATTACTTATCTAAGAAAGACTCCTGAAAATGCATTTATCCAGCATTGATCTTTCAGAAAGGATACAGTCAACATCCACACACCAAACGGCACCAGTGTGTCCATTATAAGTGCCCAGTCTTTCGCCATTGACAGAGTACCACACATTGGCAACCTATAATGAATATACATGTAATATGTAATTTAGATGCAATTAATATACATCTAAAACCAGACAAAAGATTGACAAGAGACAAGTTACTGTAGTACTATTTATAGTTAGTAGATGGTTTATATCACTTACTGTATCCTTGGCTACTGAGAACAGCAAGTCTCCTTCTCTGTTGTATTTGATCTGAGTAATGGACCTCTCATGGCCCTGCAGTAGTATGGGTTTCTACAGGAAGAGGGGGGTTGTAAAATTAATTTAATATATGACAATAACACATAAATACATCAATGACCTCGCTTTATTTAGACAATGCTGGACGCATAGCAATACAAGAACATTACAATAGTTACGCATAAATAATCAATACACCAGCGTTCATAATCCCTATTGTCATTACACAGATGGTGGTAGAAAAGTAGTGCAACAAAAGAATATAAAAATGACAAGTGTGGATCCGTTCGTGAACAAATCATATCATTCAGTATATTTTATTTGAGTTTTTAAGTTTTTTTGTAGTTTATCGGTCGGTTACAAAACCCTTTGGTGTCATTTAACATTTAGCTTTTGTTAGTTAAAACACTGATTAATATAGTAGTAAACAAACTCGCCACGTGTCTGCATTTATTTTTCCAACGCACATATTCACAGTCGTACACTTACCATACTATTTGTGGACGTACAGACAGAATATTATATGGTTTATATTTTAATCTGCTGTAGAAAATGTAAATTCCGCTACGCGTGTTGAAAAGCGTCTTGTTTGAAACGGAAAAGAAACCTTTCGCGTCCGGTACGGGGGAAAACGGGTCCGGCAAACAACAATAGATTATTCAAACGTTCCGACCTTACAAAATAGTTTCAGTAACAAGTGAGAATGAAATCTAGTATTGTTTCCTTTGGTTTATAGTAACGGTTATTTTAATATATATTTTTTATATAAATGTATGTTTCAAAAAATATATTCATAAATAGTTATGTATATGTTTATTGTTGTTACTTATATTATTAAACTGGGCACAGTCGAATGGAGATTACCTGGAGGGTTTTACATACTACTGGAACTAACAATTATAACACAACTAGTAACAAACACAAAATGTAATGCTGATCTAAACATAAAACATACCGATAGCAAAAAATATAAAAAATAACGAGTATTTTTATACATTATCATCTCAACATACATCTTGTTGCGTGTCATTTTTTTTTATTTAATTGAATTTTCAATTAATTTAAAATCTCTAAATATTGTCTCACATCAAAACAACATATTTTAATTTCCTTTAATTATTTTAATTAGTATTTCAAATTGCAAATAAATGTATACAGCATGTGGAGGAATAGGAAAATCAACAAAAATCTTTGGTACCTTTCTATATAATGGGAGTGTAATTTTCAGTGATACACATGTATGTGGACTAAAGCTTCAAACACAGCAATTCTAAAACCACACAGAAATCTTAACCGGGATGGAAATATGAAATGCTTACAAGAGTTATGAACATGGACTTCATTTATGATGAACACCACATTCTGTATCGATACCTTTGTACTCAGAAGGGTACTGAAAGTGTACAGAAAGCAGACAGTTACAGCGCACAACATCTGTTGTCTTTGCACTGAAAAAAACTTCTTGCAAACATGTACACTAAGAAAGAATGAACTAAAAACCCACAAGATCAGAAATTTAGACAACAGTAAGTCACTTTGTGTGATCTGTACATTCATTTCTTAGCATGTTAGTGCTATGTTTACATGTTAAACAGAGATGACACAAACAGCTGTAATTGCATAGCGTTCTCAAATCTTCCCATGTAATATGATCCAACAGTACTGGAGATGCACTTATTATTACCTGTTACCATTTTGACTTATTTTAAACACCTAATAACCCAATTATGCAAACAATCATGTGATTACTATGTTGTCAAATAACTGAAAAACCCATATCAAAATGGTCCACACTAAAACCACTGATTGGATGAAAATGAAGCTTTATCCTCTATTAATATTCAGCCATTTGTGTGTCAACATTATTTACGTTTTTTAGCCAAACCCCAAAAAAGGAGGCAAACAATGACATCTAGAAGCATTTAGTGGACAAACATAATGCATTCCCACACAGTAGCAACACTCCATGCCACAAATAAGGAATTTTTGTGGAAACAGTGAGGGGGAAAGCAAGCCACATAAAAATCAAATACCAAAAATGCAGCATAGGAATTAAGTTGAAGGCACAATCTTCCCTGACACAGTGAAAACCCTCAAGAGCAGACAAATCCACTGTTTCCTGATGGACAGAGATGCAGACAAATCAGGGACTGACTGACGATAGAGAGTCAGGGGTCTGGTAAAGGTGGGAAGGATTGTGTGTGTCCTGACCATCCACAGAGAGCTCAATCCTGGGCTGAGCAAACCTCTCTGTGAGTCTCAGCCCCAAGATCTGGATCACAGTGGCATGCCTGGCTACAAGCGGTCTGTGAAGTCTCTGGCTCTGGGCTGCTGTGATGGACAGGGCTGCCCTCCTTTGAGCTTGTAGCATCTTGTTGTGACCCTATCTCTGTTTCTGGCCTACTCTCTGTTTCTGGCCTACTCTCTGTGGCTGTTGCCCCCTCTGGGGCACCCTGAACCTTCTTGCTCAGCTCATTGCGCTCTGTTTGCAATGCCCGACAGAGCTTTTCCAACCGTTGCACCTTCACTTGCAGGCTTTCAAACTCCTTATCTCGTAGTGTTTTCTAAAGTGGATGCAAAGGGAAAAGATAAACAGAATTAAACAGTGAGTAGCATAAATCGGCTTAAGTTAAGACAAGCTTAAGATAATAAAGTGACATGGATCCAGAGTGAAAGCTGAAGTTGTACATGTAATGCTCACCTCCTCTGCCATCTCCAGCAGGGTTTTGTTACTGCTCTCCCATCGTGATTTGTACATGGTTGTTTCTTTCTCCAGCTTCTTAATCTTCTTTGTCATCTGCAGCCCAATAAAAACAGATGCATTTCTATGCAAGTCTATGCATTTTCTATGTGGTAGTATGATGACAACATCATGCATTCAGTAATTTACCTTTTCCATCTCTTGTTTGAATGTTGTGAACACCTCGTTGCTTTTGGAAAGTGTGTTTTGAAACTCTTCAAATTTTTCTGTATACAATGATAGCTGGAAAACATGAAA
>JAZGTI010017706.1:0-12053 GCA_036877585.1 Botia kubotai | reverse complement strand
CTGCTCTCTGTGAGGGTGGGAGACAAAAAGACAGGTTAGTGCACAGTTTTGCTTTGTCTGCATCACTCTCAGCCTTCTCTCTCGCGAGGGCGAGAGTTGGCGGCGTTATACATCCGCGTGGTGATGCGGTCCAGCTGTGTCCGAGGCGCTGGTGATGAGCTGGTGCAGGTGCGGCGCCTCGGTTGCCAGGGCGACGCTGATCAGCCCGGAGAGACTCGTCACAATATAATAATAGTTGTATAGAGAACAATATGCTCGATACTATTATTATTACCAGAATTATAATATGAAAAAGAAACTGAAAACATCAGGATTTCAAAACTTCTACAGCTACTTTTGTGATTGCTGAAGGGTATATTTTCTAATGATTATTTCTTTATTACTATTTTTTTATTATTATTTCTTTAACACTAAATTTTTCATTCTAATCTCTTTTACCTTTTTCCTAAATAAAAGGTATGTAGATATCATCATATTTGCTCTCCGTACAGGTAAAGCACAGCTAGAACATGTCTAAATGTCTCTATATGTGATAATTTCAGTTCATTCAAACCCAACACAAAGAACCTGATTACAGAGAGAGAGAGAGATAGACTCCCTACTTCTACCTCTCTAAAGACGCCTGATTTCATGAATATTAATCAGTTAATATCATCTCTCTCTCTGTTTCTCACAATCTTTCTCCATGACACAACAAAGATTTTAGTATTCTAGTAGTTTTATTAATTATTATTTTATCATTTATTTATTATTTTTATCAATATTATTTTTTAACATTTATCATATTTTATAATTTTATCATATATTATTATCATTATTACTATTACTATAGTTAGGGATTTGAATAAACCTCCAACACAAGAATTAAACTTCAGTATGTGGCTCATGTACAGGGTGTACAATTACTTTTTTCTATTATTGTTGCTTAGTGAACAATAAAAAAGTAAAATGCCAAAAATCTGGTAAATATACCTTGAGGAAGAATAAAGACTTAGGACCATATAGCAATGTAGACAACAACCCACAACACCCTTTGCACAGGTATGCAGCATAGAGGATCTTGTTTAATTATTTATTTATTATGGACAAGCCATTTTGGACCAGTTTTGTTTACTTTTGCAAGTACTATGTAAATTACAGAAATAATGTCAGAGTAACAAATGTTTACATTGAACAATTTTGCTGTCTCAATTTTACAATGTACAAAAATAATATTAATGCTTGTTCTTCCAAAAGAACGAAATGAAAAAAATTTTGCCTTTTAATTTCGCTGTACTTCTGTTACAGAGGAGGTTTCCGTACCGCCTCCTCCGCACCACCACCTCCGCACCTCCGCACCACCAGATTCCCTCTCCATCTGTTTCCATTTGGACTACATGCCCTTTATCTGGAACTGATCACTTCCTCCTTGCTCACACCTGTTTTCTATTACCACTCCCTATATAAACTATCCCAGTAGCTCTACAAGTTGCAAAGTCTTGATTTGCCCTTTCAAATGAGCGGTTTCCCTGCATTCTGATTGTCTTGTGTTTGATTTGAACTGTTATAATTTTTGCCTGTTTGCTGCCTGCCCCGACTTTTGGACTGTTTTGGATATTGTGATTGTTTGTTGCCTGGCTCGACCATTGCCTGTTACTCATTTTTGCCTTTGCCCTGTCTTCACTGTACCTGTTTGGCTTTTACCGACCCTGCCTGTCTGATTATTCTAATAAAAGCTGCAAATGGATCCTAACGCTTCAGACCCATCATTACAGAAGACTTCGCCCCACCAGGATCCAGCAGCTATCCTGCATCTGTCAACTGAACTATCGGTCCAGGCATCTTAGCTTTAGATGCATCAACATCAATTAAACAGGCTAACCACCCTCACTGAGGATTTAGTCAAGACCCTACAGGGACTACGTTTTATGCCCCCCGTAATGCCCAGGGCCTCACCAGCCACACCCTGTAGTGCACCGCCTGCTACTTTGTCCTCAGTTAGCCCAGGCCTTTCCAGATAAGTTCGATCGTAGCCCATCCAAGTGCAAAGGTTTTTTGCTCCAATGCTCTCTTTTTAATCAACAACACTCTCTGTATCCCACGGAATCCAGCCGCATAGCAATTGTTTGTTCCTTACTCACCGGAAAGGCGCTAGAATAGGCTACTGGCGTCTGGAGAATTCTATCTTTCCCACCTTTGGATCATTCCTCCAACATTTCAGAGAAGTTTTTAAACATCCCACAGGAGGGAGGAGCCCCAGTGAACAACTCCTTACTCTATCTCAAGGAAGACAAACCGCTGCAGAATATGCCTTCATCTTTCACACTCTTGCTGCCCCAACTGAATGGGTTGACGACACACTCAAATTACTGTTCAGAAGGGGTCTCAACCATGAACTCCAGTTGGAACTCTCTTGTCTTGTCAAGGTGAGAAATTGGATTGAGTACATCAAACTTGCTATACAGATGGACAATCTAATCCACTCTCGACATCCAGCTCATCCCATATCCCGCCAAATGCCTGAAAATCCTATGCCTACGTAACCCATGCAACTGGGATTTACTCACCTCTCACCCGAAGAACGAGAACACTGTGTTCAACTCCGTCTGTGCCTTTACTGTGGCCAAGCCGGCCA
The DNA here is from genome assembly GCA_036877585.1 of Botia kubotai. Classification (NCBI taxonomy): domain Eukaryota; kingdom Metazoa; phylum Chordata; class Actinopteri; order Cypriniformes; family Botiidae; genus Botia; species Botia kubotai. The sequence continues at coordinate 9,439 of JAZGTI010017706.1, read as the reverse complement.
CATAAAATCCTCCTGTCCGGTCGGTCCTGTCCACAATCAACTCCCTGTGAGTGCTACCACCATCCCTGTTCCACATGCTACCAGCATTATAATACTCATTGAGATAGCCATAGCAAACAGAACCATAACCACCTCTCTCATAGACTCTGGAGCTGCTGGTAACTTCATCTCACACAAGTTCTCCCACCAACATAACCTCATACAATACTTCCTCCTTGGCAGTGGAGGTGCTAGATTGGCATCCCCTAGGTGAAGGGTGTAAAGTAGAGTCAGACATGTTCGGATCCATTTCCAGTATACTTTAATCACAGAGATGTCAAACATACAAGGGACAGGCACAATCGTAAATCCTAAAACAGGCGAAGGTCAAGACAGGCAGCGATCAATCAAAACGTGAAAGAGGCAAGGGGTCGAGACGGGCAGCTAAGATTCATGAAACAGAAAACAGGCACAGGTCGGGGCAGGCGGCAGACAATAATATCAAATCAATAAAAAATCCACAAAGGCAGGCGGCGAGAATCACAATCCAAACAGTCCAGGTCAAACACAGAAAATCCAATATATATAATCCAGGGAAAACGCTCAGTAATGTTACCTACGGCAAACAAGACTTCACAATGAATATAAGTTAGTGTCCAGTTTATATATTGTGCAGTAATGATCAGGTGTAAGTCTGGAAGTAATCAGGTAAGTGCAGTGGCTGATGGGAAATGTAGTCCGGCTTGAAACGCTTAGTACTCTGGAGAAGGCTCTCTCTGCTGCCGCGGTGGAGAGGGAGCTGGAGCCTCCACCGTAACAAAGGGAGAATTCGACAGATGATCGAAGGCATCAGATTACAAGTTGGAGCACTGCTGTACTCTCCCAGCGTCAGGGTCCACCTTCTAAAATTCTGGCCATGAAACTCACTGTGAAGGAGTGGCGCCAATGGTTAAAAGGAGCTTTGCAGCCTTTTACTCTCCTCACCACCCATAAGAACCTCGAATACCTCCACTCAGCCAAGAGACTGAACCCATAGCAGGCTAGATGGGCTCTCTTTTCTACCTGATTTAACTTCAGTCACCTATCAACCCGGAACTACAAATTCCAAGGCAGATGCCCTCTCACGCCAAACCGAAAAGAAACACCACTCAAATACCCAAGAGAACGTCATCCTTGAAAGACTCCTAGTAGCCCCCATACAGTGGGATATCCTTACTGCGATCACCCACCAAAACAACCTGCTTCTAGCGAAATGTTATTATTATAGTCCTAAAGACTCTACTACTTTTGTGTGTATTTTATGGTACTATTGCAAATTCCTTATACCCCTGTCCCATAAGATGTTATCTGTCTATGTGCCATCTCCATGTAAACTGGAATGGCATATCTTACTTAATATAATACCTATCATGTCTATTTTGTCAATTGACTACACGTCACATAGTATTAGACGTACACACTGTTTTAGTAGACAGTCTGAATACATCACCCTCTGATAGACCACTGAGAGAGGTATGAGCATGTAATGACAGGAATTTCTAATGCATGTCCATTTTTTCAGATGGTCCAAATGCCCTGCAGTTTTTATCGGTTCAATCAACTCTTTATTAATAAACCAACTACAAACCTAGTATCCCTAATTAGTTTTATTAATATACATCTCACACATATTTTTTGCAATAATACCATATATTCTGCATTGAACTTGCTTGACATTTTTATTTTTATTATATGTAAAGCTGCTTTAAAGCAATGTAAAACTCTAAAAAGCACAATTTAACTGATTTGAAAATTAATTTGAAATCTTCATAAGCTTTTAGATTAATTCTTTATATGATCTGCCACATTCAGTTCATTTTTTTAAACCAACTCTCAAAACATGCAGGAATGCTTTTTCTCTTGTTTTATTATAAACTATTAGTGAAGTGAATCACAGAATAGTTTAACTGGTAATAAATGAATGATTTAAATTAATATGAAGAATAATGGTACACTGGTAGTACAGAATTTTGTATAAAGATGTGCAAGCGTAAAAATCTTTATAGCAATTATGTCACTCAATCATCTACATAGTTTCTTGCCATTAACATGTGTAACATGTGTAATGCTGCTTATTTTGTTTATTTCAAGCAAATAATTTTCTATAAAATGAAAATATATATATTTTATGTGTTTAAAAAAAATGGTTTCAATGTAATGTTATAACTGTCACTAAACTGAGAAAGATCAGAAATTGTGCTTTTTATGTCAATACATAAGCTTGTCTAGCAGTTACTGTGATGTGGCTACTGTTCAATGAAAGTCATTGAGAAAACATTGAAAAAATACTGCATCCAAATATAGTAGATCAGCCATAACCATAATCATTCAATTGCTTTAAATAAAGTCTTCACAAATTGCCAATCATGTATATAACCAAATTGCATGGACTGTATAAATGTAATACATTTAATTCTTTTGAGCAAGAGTGTGAGGGCCACGTCAAAGTCAGAGCTTGAGCTGGCTGGATGAAGCTTCCTGGATGGAGAAATAAAACAAGCAGTAAATGTAAGTTGAATGATAGGGCCATCTGTATTTTCACAGTTAATAAAGTTCCACAGCTTAATTTGAGAGAAAATCTGCATGGTCACAACTGAGAAAATCGAACCGGAAGAATCTCATATGAAAGGTGTTGATGTTTACTTATCTATTTAAATATGGGCAATTCATAGACCACTATTGTTTTTATACTAGTTATAAACTAGTTATAAACAATATAACACTAACCCACACTCTAATCATAACAGAAAACGTTCTGTATTTTTACAATGTAAAGAAACTGTGGTTTATGGGGCCTCTTCATAGGCATACGTTTTCAATTTTTCCTTTTTGCTTCCCTTAACCCCACTCCAAAACCCAACTTTTGAAAAATAACACCATTTGGTTTATGAGGACACAGAAAGTGTCCCTGTGACCACGTATACCACTACACACACACAAATACACACAAAGTTTGTTTTTATATCTTGGTGGATAGTTTTAATTTACTTGAATGTGTTTTCAAAGAGACATTAAATGGCTATATAAATATTGGGTACATAAATAGCTCATCTCTGTGTGTTAATGTATTTGTTGCATTTGTTTGTTCATATATTTAATGCTAAATATAAATATACCCTATATTAAATACATCATTTGTCTTTTAGATGCTGATGTCTCATTTTAGCTGCTATCAGTCTGTCCAGTTGGGGGCATTAAGTGGCCTGTGTGGACATTGTACAGACTTCACTGCATGTGCAGTAAAACCCATAACACATATGCCTATACAATTATAGGCTGTCTGTCACACAGCCCTAGTTCATGTTTTGCAAGATTGCTAATCTTTGTCATAACTTAGCTCTGTTATTACTGTCTATAAAATCACTAAAATGATTATCATAACATATTTAATCATGATGAGAGGATTTATTTCAAGAGCCTTATATTTCTGCATGGCATGACAGACTACATTATGACAGATTGGAATACTGGTTAAGGTAATTTTAAAGTTAATTATACTTCATTTGTGGAGTATTTTATTATTATATCCTTTTTATTTTAGAATTAAATTTTGTTAATTCAGTCAAGTGACAGTACTACAGTCTCTACAGTTGTCACTGGTTAAATTAAAATGTCTTTTATTAAAGTAAGCATTTAACCAAAAAACTGTTACCACCAGTTTACAGAAACCTCTAAATATTATGGAATCAGTGTTCTTATCAATACTTGTAGAATACAAACGATGCACTTGCAACCCTCCACACATCCACAGGACAGAATGTTCTGGTAGAACACATGATCAATTAAAAGTAATTATGCTACAACAACCAGTCACAGTATTCTGACAAGCTTACTTTCTTCAGTTTGAAACAGAAAAAGAGGTCTTTAAATAACACTGGTAAAGGTTAAGTCAGGCATCGATAGAGAGAGAGAGAGAGAGAGAGAGAGAGACGAAATCTTTCAAAAACCATTAACATGGCTGTTCCCCCATCAGGATGTTACCTGTGAGGCTGAAAGCACATTTTGTCATCATTTACACACCTAGTTCCAAACCTATATAACATTTATTTCCAGAACAAGAGACAATATTTTGCAGAAAGTCTTATCTGCTCTTTTCTGTAAAATGAAAGCATATAATCAGGGGCTGCCATGCTTAAAACAAACACTATAAAAGTAGTCTATGTGACTCACAATACTCTTGAATAAGCTTTGTGCCAAAATCCTCCTATGGAACCCACCCCTACAATGTCCAACTTACTGTAAATGTTGGTCTGTTCCACACGCAAAACTATCACATTTCTTCAGAGGACTTGGAATAAGTAACAGTATTCCACAATATTCTTAAACAGTATTTTCTAAAATCCTTTTTAGAGCTTGATAGCCCCTAGTAGACATTCATTGTGTGGAAATGAGCTATGTGATCATTCTTATGAGCATATAAAAGAGCAATTTGTTTTTTTACCGATATCCTTATATCTAAATTGATTTAAATTAATAATATTTCCATCAGAGAACATGTTATTCATTGTTTCAGAGGCTTTAGGTAAAACTTTTTAAAGGATTAGAACATTCAGGATTTTCTTGTGAGTTGCTGTAGTCATGGAAATGATTAATGGCTTACAGTGGGTGCTGTGTGAGAGAGGCAGGCACTCTGCGTCTGTAGCAGCTGCACTAACCTGCTCTCTGACTGACATTGCATTATAATATTCACTCATGAAAGTGTGCCTGCTCCCGCTTTTAATGAGCCTGTTGAGTTGCCCTGCCATGAACCCAGAGCTGAAACAACTGATGAAAGACTTTCCATTCTAGGAGGATAGACTCTAACACACACAGACACCTAGAGGGACAGCAGCCATATTCTTCCAGTGGTGTGAATTACCTTCTGATATGTCTGTTCTGAGATCTCCATGGTTATTAGTGCAATAACATCGGTAAATGACTTTTGTGCAATTACAAGTGTCAGTATAAGTTCAAGATGGCTGCCATATCGAACCCTGCAACAAATTACTCAGTGCACCTTTTTTGTGTTTTTAGTTTTGGTCTGTTGGTTTTATATGCTAATGTACTTCTATGACAGCAGATACAGAGTAGCATAATATAGATATTTAAAAATGTAAAGTTTATCTTGAAAAACAGACCAAAAATATTTATTGCTTTGAAAGTTTTTAGTCTAATATAAACTCATTTTACATTTCCATTTAATGTTTGAAGTTATGTAGGTCATGGGCAATATGATGCTAATAATTTGTATAAAGAGTTGATAAATAAAGGGTAGGCAATTTCAGAGAGGCTAGCAATAGCAACCTTCTCTCCAAAGCTGCAACCTCCTCCAAAACACATAAAAGTGCTGAAGACGAAAGATTGTCTGTGCAAACAGGGTGTGCAGAAATATGCAAATACAAGGTTTGACAGTAAAGTAGAACATCCTATCATTATATTCAGACAAACATTAACTGGACAAAAATGTTATTGTCCTATGCCTTCCAATTAAGATGAAGTGAAGGAAAACCATACTGGCGAAATACTTTCCCTTTTCTTGGTACCAGTTAAAGCATAGCAGAAGCATTCTGGACAAACTGAAGGTGTAACAGTTAAGACAAACACTCAAATTAAATACATTACAATAATCAAGTCTAGATAAAATTAAAGCATGTACCACAGACTTCGAACACGTGCATGAAAATTGTAAAACAAAGGTTCTAGTTTACTTCCAATTTTTAGTCAGTCTAGAAGTGTCCTTTGAACACAGGGCAAAATAGCAATAGATCATCTAGATAGCAATGATATGAAACATTATATTTCCGAGATTGTATACTAAGGGTATGAGGGGATAAAACTGGACCCAGAATTGAGCCTTGTGGTACCCCATATGATACTTTTGTGTGAGATGAGAAGTACTTTCCAGTCTTCACTGAGAACGTTTTATACTTCGTTTTATACTTTCAGTACCTGGAACCTAACGCGCTGCTGTAATCATTTCAAAAGGATGCCATGATTAAAAGTGTTGAATACCATACTGAAGTCCAGCAAAATTAAAATAATTTCCTTTTAAAATGATGAAAGCTGTTTGAAAACAACCTTCTCTAAAACTTTTAAAAGGGAAGATAATTTCGAGAAGGGGCAATAAACAACTTAAAAGTGATGGATCAAGGTTTGGCTTTTTAAGTTGTTTTAAGTTTTTTATGTTTAGAACTAGATAGGTACATGTTCTGAAGAAAATGTGAGTGGTGCTTGCAGTGGCACTTAGGCCAAAATATTTCAAAATGTTTAAACATGATGCTAACATGATTAAACATGATTCTAATGTTTCAGCATGATGTTAGCATGATGCTAACAGGTTTTAGCATGATGCTAGCATGACTTACCATGAATTGCCATGATGCTAGTATGTTTTAGCGTGATGGAAATAAGACAAGCAATATGAGCCCAACTTCAAGTCTCCACGATATTCTGTTGCAGATCTATGATGTCAAAAATGTCAGCCCAATGTTAAGTCTCAAATTTTTTGCCCACTTTTTCGTATGCCCAAAATAACATTGTACACTGTCAAACATTGGAAATGTTGGACTGTCAGGTAAAATCACAGCGACAGTTACAGACAATGGGTCAAGTATTCTGTAAGCATTCAGAATGTATAAAACTTACTGAAGACAGAATCTGATGCTAAAGATGAATTTGATGATGAAGTGACATTCACAGATGTCAGCCATGCTCTTTGCTCTGTGTCAGATTTATTTACTCTTCATCCTCACCTGAGATGTGTTTCCCACGCGCTTAATTTGGTGTCGTGTAATGTTGTGGAAAAAGGCCTAAAACCAAAAGCCGAAAACAGCTCGGTTGACTTCTCCCCCACACAGTGTTACAATATTTGAAAAATGCCACCCAAATGTATACTCAAAAAAAGAAGGCATGGTTTCAGTTATCGCAGATGTGTTGCAGGAACATATGACATTGTTGCAGGAAATCACTCAACTATTGCCAGAAGCTATTAAGTTTTCTACTGATAAGCTGGTGCTGCCTACTGAGGAGCAAACGATGGATGATGGCTCTTAGTAGGCGGCAGACCTTACTTCTCGGACGACTCGTTCTCCACAGCGGGCATTTAGAAGGGCAGCTTATAGAGGTGCTACAATATTGTACAATATGTGACAAATATTTTTTTTGGTACCTAAACCATGTTGACATTCTATTACACCAAATACACAAAATAACGGTCTTATAGCATAATATGACCCTCTTTAAAAAATGTTGTGCTATAACCCGGATCACAAGGCAATCCGGGTTATACACAAGAGAATCAGAAACACAGGATAAACGCTCAGAATTGACGCACTGAAGCATATCAACTTAGAGTCTGTTTAAAGGGTTGAGTTAATGATGATCAGGTGTTGCTGGAGGAAGTAATCGGAGATGTGTGATGCATGCTGGGAAATGTAGTTCCTGGGTTCCGTTAATACTCAGGTGACGGTTCCCGCTGACGAACCGGAGAAGAGGCTGGAGCCTCCACCGTAACACACTGCTATTACAGCTTTTTATTTAATTGACATCATGTTTTCATATTTTTTAAGAATATTAATTTCTATTTTTCCCTTAATTATGTAATATAATATACGTTGTTTTAAGCACAGTGTGCTTTCCAGTTTAACAGGTTAATGCCATGTTCTGTCTCTACAAAACCAACACAGATGAAATATGATGCATATAAATAATATGTAATAGTGTGTGTTTTGTATGCATTTTTTTAATGTGGTTAGTTTTTCTTATAAAGAATGTTTACATGAAAAATAAGCAAGTGTAGTGATAGCTTACTACAAAAAATGCTATGAATAACATTTCTGCATTGGCCAATAACTGTAAGCAAACCTAAGTGTATTGAGGTTGATTCAATCATATTAAATATTTGATTTATATAAAACTAGCTCATTCAAAATTTGAAACATTACAAAAGACATGTTACAAACAACATGTCTTTCATGTTAAAAAATTCTTTAGATTAAATAAAGGTATTTTATTCTTACAGGCCATAAAAAGTGTGATTAGACAGTAGCACTTAGACAGTAAAAATGCTCTTTTGGCTCCTGCCACTTTACTCAGATTCAAAACATGCTGGTTTACAAATGAGGAGAGAAGAAACAATGTTAAGTCACTGCTGACTGCTAAATCACTGCTAATGTAAATGACTGCTAATGTCAAGCTCAGCACTCTGAAGGCCACATTGTAAAGTCTGTGAGGCAGCAACCTTCTAACTCCAATGACAATGATTTTTTGTGTTGTGAGAATATATGTTTTTCTGCAGAGACAGAAGTAATGGAGTGTTTAAAGTCTTCTAGTTCTATGTTCCCAATTTAAATTCCCAAACATTGAAGTCATCTCACTCAAGTTCAACACTGCAACACCTTCAAGTGCTCCTGTGGAAAGGCTTTCTTGTGCTGACCCAAAAAGAGAAAAACTTTTCAGGAAGCAATCTAAGAAACTACTATTAAGATATACACACAATTTTACTGACAAGCAAAAACGAAGGTGTACCCCGCTTGTTTTACTGAAACATTTCTAAAAAATTTTACATTGCAGTACATGAATATTGAAAAATATCAAGCATTTAAATATGCAGTGATATTTACTAAAACTGTTTAATGGTATTTACAAACAAAGAGGACTCTCAAATAATCAAATTATCATAAATGTTTATACTTCAGGGAATTTTCTTTGCTTTTTTAACAATTAAGCAAGGATGCACATAAAGTACATGCTGTACACAGTAGGGAATGTAACATACATATTTAAAGATACTTTAATTTTCATTTTTGGGCAAATTTATCTAAAAAAATGTGGTAACGCTTTAGATTACAACCCGCAAAGAACCGCGTAAGTATACTGAATTTACAGTGTAAGTTTCTGTAATTATAGTGTACCTATAAAGAAGTTACGGGGTAGGTAAAGGGGAACAACGTGGTACGTTTGGGTCATAAGCGGGAAACAAACCAGATAATTAACATGCAACGAACGTGTAAGTAAACTGACATATCCAGAATTAAACAACAAATAATACATGTGCTATGTTTGAATACATGTGCTATTTTATATGAGTGTATATCTACTTCATGCTCTGAATGGAAACCTTTAGTGTTCATTAAATCACTTAACCACTTTAGGGACTTCAATGACAAATGTGGATAGGCAGCATTCACAAATGCAAAAAAACATTTTCTTATTTATGTACTGTACATGCTCTACAAGTTTGAAGCATTTGTTGGTAATGTCAGTACACACTACATACTTGAACCTTTTCTGAACATGTCTTTCTTCTTTGATGCAGGAAAATGCTGACTGAGCTGAAATGAGCAGACACATTTACATTTACATTTAGTCATTTAGCTGACGCTTTTATCCAAAGCGACTTACAAATCAGGACAGGAAGCAACTTTGATTACAATAAGGGACA
>JAZGTI010017705.1:0-12053 GCA_036877585.1 Botia kubotai | reverse complement strand
TCAAGGTCTATGTTTTTATGCAATTGGTCTATATGTGTGTACTGTGTCTGAATTTGAGCACTTGGTCTATACATATGTAAACACTTATGTATTTTATATGTAAACACTTGTGGAAGGTCCACATGTAAACACTTGTACAATGTACTTTATATGTAAACACTGCAGGTTCTGTGTATATATAAATACACGTATGCCGGTCTTTTACCTGTGATGTAACACCACAGGCAACAAAATGCTGAAGCAGTTCTTTATCGTGATGTGCCAGTACATTCTCAGCCAGGTTCAGCACATTAAGAGGAGGGTTGGGAAAGTATTCAAACCAGTGTTGGCACCAGTTCACTGTAAAAGAACCATTCAAGACTTTTAAAATTCACTCCGATGAGAGCTGTATCATTAAGTTACTGCTGATAAGAGCACTGGTTGTCTTCACATACCAATGACACTGGCCACAACTTCAAAGCAGATAAGTGGATTGTTCTGGAACAGCTTGACAAATGGAAAGGCCAGCAGGGGGAGATAATCTGTCTCACTGAAGATGGCAGCCCAGTGAGCAAGAGCAGATAGCACTCTGTTGGGTTATGAATGGAAAGACAATGACCATATATTCATAAGGAAAAAATAAAAGAAAATTGTTTCATTATTTTTTCACCTTCTTGTTGTTCCTTCATCAAACCTGTATAACTTTATTTTTTATGCAGATTACAAAAAGTGAAGTTTTGAAGAATATCCCGGTTACTCTTTTCTATACAATGAAAGTGAATAAGAACTGGGGCTGTCATGCTCCACAACGAAGGTTTATACAGGTTTGAAAGACATGAAGCATGTACGTATATTAATTCACACAAAATGCCAGTTGTTTATATTGTGCATACCTCTGAAGGCCTCTCTGCAGTTTTTGGCTTTTGATGGGGTACCGCTCCTGAAGGCACACGTATGCTGAGTGCAGCCCTTTGTCAGTCAGACTGCTAAAAGCTGCATAATTCTCAGGGAGATGCAACAGAGAACGCCAAATAAACATCCTACAAACCAGAGACACACACTTTATTTTATAAACCTGGACACATTCAATAACCACAACACATTTTTGTGTTACCTGTATTTTTCTGGGTACTCTCCAAATTCTCTCAATAAAGACCGTAGTTTTTTTTTGTTTAGGCCATTGGGCAAGTCATTCTAGAATAAAGAAACAATTACAACCAGGTCATAATGTATAGTCAAATTTTCATCAAATTACAGCTACTGTAATGAAATAAAACAAAACCTCTTTGTCATCCAGTGCAGAAACCGCAGCTGCTGGCAGAACTTTAGTTTGCTTTCTGCGTCCTGATGTTTTGGCAGGATGCTGCCCTGCTCCAGTATGTACCTTCATTTTCAAAGAAGATCCCTCACTGATGTTGCCTTTGGTTACCCATTTCAACAAAGGCTGGGGAGGCTACACACACAACCAGAGGTTACAATATCTTCTCATTATAGTGCTAATTATCTTGAGAAGAAAAATATTTGGTTGTAGTAGTAGCAGGTTGAATTTACCTTACTGATTTCTGGGGCAAGACTTCGTACATCATAAACTTTAAGAGCACCATTGTCCATCACAGCAACAATATGGTGGCCTTTAGGACAGAAGGTTGCTGAGGTGATGGCATCCTCATGAGACCCTATTTCAAAGAGCTGCTTGCAGGTCTGAATGTTGAGGAAGCGCATGATGCCATCTTGGCTCAAAACACCCAGAGTCTGACGAGAGACCATTAAATAAGTGCAATAGATTTAATATTATTTCTATTAAAATGATTCATCTTTACTGCATTATTGTTATTAATTCATCTACAATGACAATGTTGACTGACCAAAAAAGAAATATTAGTCATAGCATTATATAATAGTAAATTTGACTACTTATTAATAAAATAAATTGTCTTAAGATATCTTATGCCTTAGCTATGCAATAAGACACGCAGATGGTTGTAGGCTACTTATTCGTACCTGGTTGGCTCCACCATCAAAACTATCAGGCAGGAATTCCAGATATCTTACGGTCGTAACTTTTGGAGGCATTTGAATCACTCTGAAGAGCTGTTGACTGTCCAAGCACCACAAATGTATTAAGCTGGAGCGTCCGGCCGCAGCAAGCGTTTTCCCATCTCTACGGAGAAACAATCTGATGACACACAAACACAACAGCGGCTGCTATACCAATAATTTTGGGAATAAGAGCAATAATCTTACTGTGTGACAGCAAATGTCCTGTAATGCATTCTGGGTTCGTTCTGTGGAACAGGCAGCTGATACTTGCAAGAAAGCGTGTCGCTCTCCCAAGCAAAAACGGAGTCATCGCTAAAGCAGCTGAGAATGGTGTTACTGTGTGGAAGAAAGAATACCTAAAAAACAGCAGAACACACAGAAATGAGACCTTGATAAAGAACGTCCACAAAAATCTGACGTGTAAGTACATATTTGCTTAGGGGTCTTCTTGTCTGGTGATGTTTAACCTTTTGTATGCCAACTGACTGACGGACATTGAGCTTCCTTTTTCTCTGGAAAGTGTCAAGGTTCCAGAGCTGAGCTGTGTCAGAAGAAGTGCTGATGGCGAAGCAGCCCGAACTATGGACAGACAGGGAAGAAACAGCACCCTCATGACCCCGCATCCAGCTCACTAGCTGTCTGGTGTCTGTTATAGGACAGAACAACAGAAAGGGCAGTTAGATTATTTAAGATCTATGTGTGAACGCTGTAATCAAATCTCTTCCTTACCTTTGTCAAAGCACTTAATAGAGTAATCAGCAAGAGCAACCAGGAACTCAGTCGTTCTCCTCAAGTTGAAAGCTAGGGCAGTACATGCTTGGCCTGTTTTTTGGACCAGTTTAAATCTATTGATGAAAGTATTAAGAAAATATAGTAGATTTTTAATGTTAAATCATTAGAACAGAATACTTATAGAACGTTAGAAAGAAATGATATACCTGTTTCCGCTAATGTCAAATACATAGATATTGCCATGGTGATCGCCAGCGAGAAACGACTCTCCTGTCGTGTCGAAAGCAACGTGCAAGAATCGAACCGTTTTAGTTTGACGAGATGGCGCGCTTCGGATCACAGTCACCAAAACGCTAGAAATGTAAAACAGACTTCGAGTCAAGAAATAAACGCTACATGCACAATGTTTATCATTACGTTTGGACAGAGTCACTGTTCCAGAGAATCACAATATAAGCAGCAATTAAACCTCCTTTCATTACACATTATGTCAGACATACCCATTTTTTGACGATACTAGTTTTCGGTGCCATATTTTTCCATCTTCTCTGGATCCAATATCTGTAACTTGCATTTTAGAAAGCAAGTGGGATCCTGTGTTAAAACAAACGCTGCGGACTAGCAAAGAAACAGCCTCCCGCCTTACACATGTATCGCAGCGGGAAATTCAATGACAGCAAAGGATATGCATAAATAGATTAAGCAATGATCCACTGTTATAATATTTAATCTTAGTCTCGTTTTGAGATTACTCTATCAATTACACAAAATTCGTTAATGGCCAAATCTGTTAAACGTTTGCAAGACAGATTAGACGAGCCGTAAGTTTTACTTGGGAAGTGTAGAAGAGGATGTGACGCATGTAAACAACTTTGGGCATTGTGGGTATTGAAGTCATTTATTTATGAAAAGTCAAGTGGAAGTTAAAAAAATACTGAACGTTGCGTTGTGTTGTTTAAATGAGCGAAAACATGAGAACTGATAAACATGAGTACTTACAGCTTTCTCTTTATTTTGTATAAAGTTGTTTTTACAAACATTTTAAGAGGTCATAGCTGTAAAATACTAGCTTACTAGTATAATATATGCTAGTGCATAATTTAACACTTAAAAAGTAACACTTTACAAAATCACGGGTATCACATTTACAAATTCCATTGAGAAGTTTTTACAAAAGATTTTAAACAGTATTTAAACAGCACTGTTAAAGCTTAAAAGTCTCATAACTGCAAATAATTTCATTGTCAGGGATTTACATATTATGTACCAAACGGTCCTGTTCAGTAGCAACATCACATTTTCAAGTATCTTGTCCACATCATGCACACGTTTAGAAAGATCCTTGATTAAGGATCTTTTCAGTGTGACCGTGTTCGGCAGCACCTGTTCAGCACCTGAGCATGGGTTCATTTAAGGCATGTATAATGCTTCACTGTAGAATCTGGAGTCAGACCCTGCAGATGAGCTAATAATCCGCAGTACCCCACAATGTGCATGAGCACCTTCTTTTAACCATTCACATCTGGTTCATCCTCTGTATCCTCCTCAGTGTCTGAGCTCACATATTCCGTGACTATCATGGTGTTGTCATCCCCTATTGTGACATACTCTACATGGGAGTACTCCATGTGAATGCTATTGCCACTTTCTGGGTCCTGTGCTGAAATCAGCTGGTCGTGACTGGCCTTCGTTTTATCTACTATTTGTAAAAAAAAAAAAAAAAAAGAAAATCTATTAAATCATGCTCTTAATGCTGTGATGGTGTTTTAATATTCAACCTGTTAACCTAATTACTGTAAAAGATGTGACACTAAAATACAAAATGTTAATAAGAAGATAATAATCAAAATAACTGTACATAACTGTACACATCGTATAATTTTATCAATTGTATTTAGAAATATAAAATACAGTGAACTGTCAAGGTATGAAAGTACGCGGAATAACACTAGCGAGGAATCTGACCTATATTTCCTACTGTAGAACTCTTACCATTCATTGCATCATTCTGAGAGAGCAAAGCATGCTGGTCACATGTATCACATCGTTTATTGTTGTTCCCAATAATACAGTTGACCAGGGATGAGTTATGTATGTTTATAACACAAGTTCTGTTGTTGGAGGGTTGTGTTTCTATCAAAAAGACAAAGCAGAAGACATGAGTATGAGCAACAACAAAACACATTACATCAAAAGGATGTGGGAAAGAGAAACAAAGTACTTCGTCACTAGCACAGAGGAAGTGAGAAAGTCTATGATTTTCCCTTATTATACCTTTTATAGTAAAAGAATATGAGGTAATCATGTTGCATGAAATAACAGGAAGTAAGGTGATCTACTGGCCACTGAACATACAAAATTATTATATTACCCTGACTTATACTACCCTGAGACTTCCTAAAATTAAAATCTGCCAACGGAAACAATAGGGCAAAGAAAACAAATGGTTCATGACATGCATGTGTATTTTCTGTGCACCTCAAGCAAATCATATTTTATCCTGTGTCGTGTAGAAATATTAGAACCTGGAGTTGCCAGTTTACTTTATTGAGTCATTAATTATAATCAGTGAGGCCAAATAAGCAAAAACGTCTACCTGAGATTGTAGGATGTATATGAAGGATGTCTTCTGAAGGATGGTCCTCCTCAGTAACTTGTGCTAAATAACAGCACATACATGAGAAAATAAAGACAGGCAGTTATAAAAAATAACCATTAAATGCTATATACAGGTATATTTAATAGCTGTTAAATTCGTAAAGGTTGTTCAACCTGGACATCCCGTAACAGTCTCATACAATTTAGGATCATATAATCCGAGGCATGTTATGAACGAGTTGCATGCGCTGGTTCCTTTTTTAAGGATCATCTGCATCAGGGTTGAGGCTTTCTCCATGTCCGTGGCTTTAGATGTGACAACTTGTTCCTCGTAAGACGAGATTGTTCTTTTTTGACACAACCTGGTAGCCATTCTTTTAACCACAATCCCTGTCATACGCTTACTGAGAAAACCTAAATTGCGTTGTAATCGTTTCTCTGTTGGGAAAAAAGCGAGTGTTTAAAGTGCAGAAAAGTTCAAAATCAACAGAAATAATATAAGACAAATAAGTCGGGTTTTCTTAGATTTTGTTATTTGTTTTATTACTACATACGAAGGCAAATAACAAGATATATGTTTTGTTTTGATCTGTTACGCTTCCTTGTTCTTACGTTCTGTATTTTCTCAAGCTATACTATGACACTAAATTGTGACATATTTAATGGTCTGTAGGTTCTAAACTTACCAGGGGCTATAACAACGGTGTCGTCCATCACAGAAAATACCAAACAACTTAAAGTAACGTGATAATTTGAATGAATGTGAAAACGAAACACCACTAGTGATACCGTGAATGCGCATGCGCATTAAAAATGTTATTTCCAGTGACTAATTCCCCTATGTGCAACACGTCATCTTGGTTAACCCGCAAGATTAATGTCAAGTGAACACGCGACATGACTATGTCATGTACTTTGGGTTTATTTTTCAGTTTATTTTGCCATTTATCGGTACACATTTCTCGACATTACGTCCTTATCAATAATTAATTAAGAGAAAAAGGCAATCAAACGACGAATCTAAATTACTGTACAATTAAAATAGCTGATTGAAAAATGAACCAAAATACAAGTAAATTAAATGGTCTTAATAAGACATGCCGTTTACTTTTGCACGTTTGCAGCGCAACCCTGATGCACATCAAGTTGTCTAAAACAGTCAGTTGAGCAAAGCTTAATCTCTATTGGTAGCTGCTGTTATAATGGGGCGGTTCCATTGTCCTTGCAAGACGAGATGAGGAGCATCCACGAGCCGGTGTCAAAGGACCAGAGCGTGAAAATTTGAATTTATGAAAATTTATGAGACCATCGTATGGATGCACATACACATTGATGCGGAAATGAAGATCTGGAGTACGGAACACATATTCAGGTAAACAAACAACATTTTAGACGAATACAGCGCTCGTGAGCACAGATTCCAGCATCCTCTGAACTACGTTGGGCACCCCGATTCACTTTAGCAACATAGGGATAAAAACGAACAGTTCGCCTGCTTTTAAGATAATCATAAAGCGATTTACTTAAACCATATACGACAAATGAGAGAATTAATTTGCGCATTTTCATTGGTTTGGGACCTATAGCTCCTTTGATAATTTACAGTAATGCGCAATATTACCGCACGCTTCGGAGATAGTATGTCTGGCACTAGACAAATGGCATTAAATATAGAAGTTGCATTGTTATTATTGCTTCTTTGTCAATGCAGACATCCTGAATATGGTGAGAATAAAATATATATTTGTTTAGAAAATCAATATACATTTAAATTGCCCATATTAAACGAACATATTGCGTTATGTTACATGAACATTATGCATTTCATAGCGATCTTTAAAGCAGAACCGTGTAAAATCATTACATTTCCTAGTTTACCTCTTATTTTAAAACTCTCATCTGTTTCACTTGAAACAAAAAGTTAATTATGAGTGATCTCGAACAAACCTCTGTATTACGATCCCGGTCTCTCATGATATGGACACATGGCTCATTTTTAATAAGAAGACGGACTGTGTAGCGATGTAATAGTTATCAGTAACTAATCTGACAGACGCTGGCACCCCTCATATATAGGCTACAGTAACTTTCCAAAAATAGCGTCGTGTGAGGTCATCGTCATTAGAGTATGAACTTCCTCCTACGTCACCGTAACGTGTTGTCTGTGTGTTGTCTGTGACAGCTACCCTTGGGAGACAGTGATCAAGGCAGCTATGAGGAAATATCCCAATCCAATGAACCCTAGTGTTGTTGGAGTAGATGTTCTTCATAGGAACATGGACACAAATGGACGTCTACACAGTCACCGGCTACTAAGCACAGAGTGGGGTCTTCCAGCGGTTGTCAGAGCGGTTAGACATTATGCATTAAAGTACTAAATGTTTTGTTATAATGCCTGTGTGGTGCACATGTTTACAGTGCACAGAGAATAACATGTGGAAAATCTTCCTATAAGAGGATAGCGTACTTACCGTTATTTGCACACAACCAAAACACAATCTTTCTATTTTAAAACATTACTGGATCATGCACAATTTCATGTAAACACAGTTAAAGGTCAGCACTTGTTTTCCAAAGCTTTGATAATACGAAAGTGTCATATAAAAGAATCTTTATCTTTCCAAAGATTTTAGGGACAAACCGAACCGTCACATATGTCAAAGAACATTCCATTGTGGACCCAGAAGAAAAAAAAATGGAACTTTGCTCAACAAATGTGAGTGTTTTTTTTTTAATTGTAAACAACTTGTTATAGAAAACAAATCAAAAGATTATTAATTGATTACTACATTTTGTGCCGTAAAAATGGTTTTTACGAAGTTGTACCAAAGGCTTGTATCTCCCCTTTTTTAGATAACCTTAACAAATTTAATATCTGTTGATGAAAGGCTTGTCTACAGACCTCATCCAGAAAATCCAGAGATGTAAGTTACCCAAAAACGTATTGCCAGTTGTTTAGTTCCTTTTTTTAAATGAAACATGCAGACAACCAGACTGTTCTGTTTTACTCTTACAGAACTGTATTAACCCAAGAGGCCATCATCACAGTGAAGGGGGTCAGTCTCAGCAGCTACCTGGAGGGATTAATGGCTTTAACCATGTCAGCCAATGCAAGGAAGGTAGACGCATACTGTGCTCACTATTAAAATGAGAAAATATTAATTTGACTAGATAGAGCTGATGGAAACTCCATCGTGCTGTTCTCACGTGTTAAAAATCCATGATGAATGTTTGCTATCGACTGTGCATTCATGGAAACTTCAGCGGTAGTTCCTGTTTTTCTGGTGAGGCAATCGGAGAAGTTCTGTGAACAACAACTTAAAAGCACAGAGGCTGTGGTTTTGCTCATAGAGGCAAACAGTGTTGTTTTTGTGTACGTTTCTTTTGTTTCGTTCAAAAGAACGGTAGTAACTAATGACTGTATGAGTCATTTTTTGAAGGAATGATGGGAAACTATTTGTTTCTGTTTTAAAGACCCTGCCTATAGTTTGCTTTCAAGATGATCACCAAAGCCGAACATAACAATGTTTTTGTCATAGGGATGGGATGCCATTGAGTGGATCATTCAGAACTCTGAAAGAGAGAACGTGCCGCTGTGTGACCTGTGTTGAATAGCGATGATGTTCATCTAGCGTCTGTTTTTGGTTGGTATAAACCAGAACATGCAGTACCTGTAGTGATTCCACTGTTTTGTCATGAACATCCATATCTATAGGTTACATAGGTTATTATATGAGTATTGAGGCAGATGACGTGTAATGGTAGAGCATTGTGCTAGCAGTGCAAAGGTTGTGGGTTCGATTCCTAGGGAACACATGTACTCATAAAATGTAGAGCTTAAATGCACTGTAAGTCACTTTGGATAAAAGCGTCTGCCAAGTGAGTAAATATACATACTAAAAGAATATGTTTTCAGTAATATATTTAACAAACATTTCTGAACTTAATTTAAACGCCTTTTTAATGGTAGTAAAGCATAGCCAGTGTCCTGTCTGTTTCACTTCTGCTCTTAGAACTCATGAATGACCACATAATCAGGACTGACATAAGCACCACCAGCTCTGGAACCACACTGGCCTGCCTGACTTTGCTCTTTCTGTGCTAATGCTTGTACACAGTAAGTGTGTCAAGGTAGTTGAAAGTGCTAATTAAGGCATTGTTGTGAAAAAGGGGTAAAATCTGATCAAATTGCACTATTACAGAAAAATACTGTATACAGTTCTGAATGTCGATACAAAATATATATGCACTGACTACCTCTTATTTTAGCCTTTGTTTAATGTGATCAGAGTTAATTGGATTTCAGAGTCTCTAAAATTTTTATAAATTTTGGTGTGCTCTTAAAATTTATCATGTGATCGAAAGGGTTCAGTTTGTCAAAACAGTTGATTTTTTTATTTTAATTCCATCCTTTATGGAATTCTTTGTTTCTTTGTTCTTTGTTTCAGAAATGTACAATTTGCATGGTTAGTCTTAAAGTGTAGTTATGACATCTAGCTGAAACTTATAAGATGTACTGTCTTTTCGTAGTGTTTACTTAAATATATTAATATCTGAACAAGTATTTGCTGCTTCATAATATGAATAAAAAGGATTAAGTTTGTTAAGTCTTTGACAATATTTGTCAAAGATGATAAGGATAACTTCAAATCTAATGTTAAATGGTAATAATTATATTTGGCAGCAAATGATTTTCAAATGGTGCACGACTACTTTTAATCAGATTGTTAACAGATTGTTCAGGCCGTTCAGCAGAGCCCCCTATTGGTGAGAGAGTTTAAAGTAGAGCAATTATTTAAAGTTATTTAAATGGCACGTTTAAGTAAAAAATGTCTGCTGGAATGTGCAATCTTGTCTTGTGTGAATATATTTGACTTTTATAATGGCTTTAATAAAAATCAACTATATCAACTTATTGATATAGTTATTAATGATATTATTTATTAATTTTATTATAAAATTTTGTAGTTGCTCCTTGGAATGTATTTATTTATATTACTTTATGACACTTCTTTATAACAAATGTTAATCTGCCAAATAATATTGTCCGTATATGCATACATCTTTACTCTATTATTTCTTTAAAACGTTATACAACTTTTTTTTACTGTATTGTTTGTATCGTTTTACCAGTATCACAGTTGTTTACAGTTAATTAAAGGAGTTATGTTTGCTGATCATAGTTACACTTGACATTATGTAATGCTGCTGTACTCCTCCACCGGAAAAAATAAACAGGTCAGCACCTTTTGTTTCCAATGATGTAACTAGTCAAATGAAGTAAAGAAACCCCAACTGGGTTTGTAATTGAGTCATCTTGCAGTGTCAGGTGTTTTTAAAACGTTCTTTAGTGCGTTGTGTAATAAGTTTAAACCACATACATAGTCTACCAAAACCATTTACATGTCGTATTAAAAAACCTACATGATGGCAGTAAAAATCACACAAGGCAACAACTAGTATTTTAATAGTATTTCACTAGTATACTATTCAAAGATAGTAGTATTAGATTTGTGCCCGAGTATATTTACACACCTTAGAGGTCCTGTCTTTATAATCAGATATAAAACAAATTCTTTGGTATCAAGTTTAATCATGCATTAATTGCTCTATATACTGCATAAGTAATAAATCATTTATTCAAGTACACTAAATAAAAAGATGTTTGTTCAGACTTGCCATCTGCAAATGAATGATAAATGTTTCCACCATCAGCTATAAAATTTGCTTTCGACCATTTAAAACAATAAGGCACATTGGATGAGTCTGTGCTTCAAAACTACTCACAATGTACTCATGTATTTATTGTGTTTAGAAAAACAAGCAAGTTTAAAACACAAACCACTGAAAATATCAAATGTATAAAAGTGAAAAAAAACATACTTGGATAAAGTATTGCACACCAGTGTTAAGGCCATTTTGGTAAACATATCCACTTCATGCATGTTTTTGATAAAGTACAACCATGCGAATGTCAACAGTCCAACATATGCCAAAAATCAAACCTATATTACATTCACAGAAGTCAGCAGGGCAGCATACGGGCAACATTTTATGCCAGCAGAATCATTTGAAATATTGTGATCCTCAAACGTTATCCTTTGAATAAACAAGATCCGTGCTAAATAAATAGACATAAATCCCTTATAAACATAAACTTCTGAATATCTCCCCAATACAACATTTATTGCCTCTTATGTACGTGTACTTTCCATACTTTCTTCCCCACAAAAGTCTTTTAACATTATATCACACCTGCTTATAAGCCAAGTCCATCTATTCCCTGCCTCAAGTCATTCAGGAATTCTTTGCACTATTGCACATGGCAGTGATGCAGCACCTCCTAGAACTTGAACAGGTTGATGAAGCCCTGTGGAGACACTGGCTTGCAGCAGGTCTCTGGGTTATTGGCTGTGCAAGGGTGATCTGTATCCTGCAGTGAGCAGACAAATAACACTGTTATTGTTATCGCCATTAAAGGTTTGTAAAGGAAATACAGCTAGACATACATTAAGTTTAAAGACAGACATATAGGTACTTCAAATATATAAGGTACTTTCTGTGCATTCATTTTGTCTCACCTTCCAGAAGAGGATGTGGCAATGTGTACAGAACTGTAGTGTGTCACTGTACTGCTCTTTATGAGGGTAGCACCGGCAGAGTTTGAAGTACATCTTTTTCCATTCCAAATGGCCTTTATCTGA
>JAZGTI010017704.1:0-12053 GCA_036877585.1 Botia kubotai | reverse complement strand
ATGTATATTTCATTCAAAATATTTATAAAACTTTTACATGCATTGTTACATGAAAGATTTCCCGATTGTTAAATATGTGCAAACTTTTATAATGTACACGTTAGATGATTGCTAAGTTATCCCGGACACCGCGATTTGTCCGGGAGACAGACCGTGCTGGATTTAAAACATGCTCATCCACTTCTTTTGAAAAACGTGTCTGGCGAACTAATAGAGGAATAGAGTTAACTTTATAATTACCCACACAATCGATTGACAGGAATAAAACATAACCGTACGTTGTTTGAAAGGGTTGTTTTGCCTCCGTTATTTATAAACGATATATATTTTCCCGTTACTTCTGTGATTGTGCAATGAAATATGAAATGTAAATAATATAAAATAACATATCGTTTTGTTTGAAAGAAGCTTTTGCCTCCGTTTCATAAAAAGTATAGGCTATATATAGAAGTAAGCGCTATGGTGATGATGATGTATATGAAAAGCGCTATACAAATAAATGGTAAAATTAAAGTTTTAACGTAAGTTAAAATTGAACGAACATATGTTCATTTCTGATATTTGTTTTTCTATTTATCTGTGATCGTGCAGCATCATTTGAAATGTAAGAAAGAAATAAACATTAGGTGACTGAAGCGCTAACAACTGTGACACATAACAAGCGCTGAGAGACTTGCTCTGACGTTTACCGCTATTCGAACAGCGCTAATGTGCTGAAACGTAAGTTCGCGGCGCTCAGGGGGCGGAGTTGTGAAGTTTGACTGACAGTTTGAGCGGTTCTGAGATGCGCCTGTTAATGCCTTTAATTGGTTAAATAATGGGTTACCAATAGCATTGATTTATAAAAAAAAAAAACTCCCCAAAAAAGGGCACTTCCGAGTGTAATTACAAAAAGGGCATGTGCTCTGCACAGGTTGAGCCCTACTATTAAGGATAGGTGTGTTCTTGACAACCTTGTAAATCAGAGTAAAATTGTGAACTGGGACATAAAAGGTTATGTTTTTATATACGTATGTATGTATGTATGTATACATAAGCATTTCATGCCAATAACGCACATTACCTAAATATCCATATGGAACCGGAAACTGTTTAAGATATTGATGTAGTAAACAATTCATGTTTACAGTATGCAATTATAAAAACAGACAGAACAAGTTTACAGGATTACAGGTGTAAACAAACACTGCATAAAATGATCAGAAGGTAATTTAGAAGGTTTTTAGTTCGATTCCAGCGCTGGCAGGTAGCAACTGAAGTGCTTTAGAACAAGGTGCATAACCCCGATTGCTCCCCAGGTGCAGTAGTGTGCTGCCCACTGCTCCAGGTGTGTGTGTGTTTTTGACTTGCAGTGTGTGCTCACTGTTCACCAGTGATGGGTTAAATAAAGAGGTTACGTTTCGGGTATGGGTTACCATATTTGACAGATATGTCACTTTCACTATACATTCGATGAACGTGTAGTAAATACCTAAACTGAGTACCTAAATTTAATAAATGCTTGTTTTTTTTATCTACATACATATGCTAAAGCATTTCTTGTATGTCTCTTAAATGTTCTTATTTTGAAGATTTTTCCTTTTTTACTATAGCAACTTTACTAACACTGTGGTATTTAATGAAATCCACTGACAAAGACTTTTTTCACAAATGTTTATTTACTCAAAACATTTTATGCAAACACAACTATGGCCATATTGAGTCCATACAGTATGACTGATGCAGAGAGAAGCAGATTCATTCTGTAAAGGTAGAACAAACCTAGCATCTAGCATCTCTGTTTAATTTGATCAGGGCCTTGTACAAATCCCATATGACTTACAATTAAGAATGCACAGCCCAAATGCTATTTAATAGCTGAGCAAAATAAATACAAACAAAACACATAAATGCATCAGAGCTAGCAGCAAACGTCAGTTCGATTTGACATGACATTATCTGATCAGTAGTATTACTTGTGTAACTGCCACTAAAATAAAATGTACACATTAACAATGAGAATTCTTCCTCATGCTTCATGGTGTTGAATATAATGGCAATACCACTTTCTATTCATTTGGTGAGTTTCTAGTTTTCTTTTTTAATCTATGAAAAACAATGCTTCACAGAATGATGTCACAATCAAGCACATCAGATCTGTAATTAAACAAAAAAGTGATTTACAAACAATCACTCATAAACTCTCAATGTATAACATTCACATGCTCCCTGGGTATAAGCAAAACAACCTGTGCCATTCTTAAAGTTACTGTAGTCTTTTGAACACATTTTAAATGCTTCTTTGTTACATTTTTCTGTTAGTTCTCAATGTTTTTACCTCTGTCACTGGCCCATCCACATTTAGTATAAAAGTCCTCTCTTCAGCTCAGAGATGAAGCAGATGAAAATAGCAGGTCTTAGGGTTAGCACGTCACAAAAATATGTCTAGGTCATATTTGTAAGAAATAAAGAAGTTATATTAGTTGTATTAATAAGTTATATTTTGCCATATTTTGCTAAATGAAGCCTATTTGAAGGATTATTTAAAAGGGTTTGAGTTCTGACATTATTTTCTATTATTGTAATGCAGCCAAACCTTTTTAGAATTATTCTTAAAGGTGATTCTGATTATTGTAACAGAAACATTTTTCTGTATTTGAGTAATATGACTCAGGCATGTTCTTGACAAATTCATTCCTAAGATAACCCTTCTCTTTTCATCACCCTGTCTTATCTTTAGTTTGACATCAATATCTTTAAAGATATAAAACAGTCATACGCTTGACACTGTTGGGATTTTTCCTGATGTTGCCAACTGACTTAGTTTTAGTAATTAAAAGTGATTAGCCAGTGAGACAGGCAGATTGAGGCTGGAGCAACAGATGATGTAAAAATGATCATTGTGTACTGAATGTCATCAAGACAGTCTCCAAAGAAAATGTGTACGAAAGCGGACAACGAATAACTGCATTCCAGGCAACCAGTTTGTTTGTTTTTTTTTCTTCAAAAATGTCTTTCCCATCGGAATATTTACATTTTTTAAGTCCATTGTGCTACCCACAATCTGTGATACCTTTAATTTTGTTCATTCTCATGGTTGATACGTAAAACATGCTGAGACGGCTAATGGTGTGTGTTGTTGGTGCTACTGTCTGGAAGGGGCTTGAGGATGGTGAGTGTTCATATGGATGTAGTGGCTAAACCAGCGTAGGAGATCAACATGGAGTATATATGGTGAGCCCATAGATTTGTGGGAAACTGAGGGGATATTAACAGCGTGCGGTGTGGGGGGGTTTGTTCAAAGTGGTGGGTGGAGCAAAGGGTCACAATGACAAGAAGCTTAGAATTCGTCCTGGTCCAGGTGGGCTTGCTCATCTATTTCGTCATCATCTGGTGGTGCAAAGCCATCCTGTGTGGAAAATGATGGTTGGTGTATTATAATTACGGCAATCAAACATACTCTTTTGTGCATTACATGACAATCAATATAGCTGTGTTCCAAAATCTATTGATCATACTGCCTTTTAAGATCTACATTTTAGCCAAATTAAATACTTGAAATGCTTTCCCAGAATGCTCTGGCATGAGTTCAGTGAAACATTCATCTAAAACAGCTGAGAAAAGCAACAGAAGAAAACTGTCTTTAAATATAATATAAATACACTTACATTTTTATTCAGTAATAAAAAAGTTCCATTTATTTAAATATTGACTTTTATCCTTTTTGTGTGTGAAATTCTTGTATTGCGTCATTAGCTTAGCAACATGCTAGCATTAAACTCCAATTCATTTCCTTAAAAGATAGCAGTGCTTTGGACAGAGTTTATATGTTTCATAAATTAGAATGAATGAAACCATGTGATTAAGAGTTAGTACCTCTGTGGCATACAGGACGTCAATTATCTTAGTGATAATGGGGTTGTTCTCATTCTCGTGTTCTTGGCAGATGAGCTCAATGTCTCGAAGTTTGCTGAAGTAAAAATCTCTCTCTTTCTCCAAACCATCTACAGTTAACTTCAGCTCCATCAGCTTTAAACAGCAGAGGACAAAGAACACAAAGTAAGACACTGCCCATCAGAACATGGTCATGACTTAAGGAAAAAAGTAAATATGTGTATTATGAAGACATCAACAATTTATTTCCTGTTTTATTTCAGAATACTAAATAAAATGTGATTATCTGTACAGGAGGGATATGATCGGGAGGCCTGTTTGAAGAATAAAGCAGAAAAACAGACAAAATAACCTAAATATTAAACAATCTCTAAATCCATTCTAGAAATCTAACTTAAATACTTCTTAATATAGTTTTGGATTTCCGCAAAGTTCCCATTCCCATCTGAAGTATTCCAAGGTAGAGTAAGGCTTCCTTACCCTCCCAGGGACTCTACCTGTTGATTAAGCTCCATGAGTTCAGCATCACTGCCCCCATTTCTGGCATTTGTAGGGTTCTTCCTTATGGTGGTGGTCACCCTCTGTGGTGTGGGCATGTTTTTGGGTACTGTCGGCGATGTTCTCTGAGGACCTGAAATTGGAGATGTTTTTCTTTTAACTCCAGTAAATAGAGAGGTGTTCAGCCAATGTAACATACTGTACAAACTGATCCATGCAAAATTAGCTACTGATTTCACTGAGCTAAAACTATAGCTAAAAGCTTCAGCCTTGAACAAGCTCCAGCATGGGCAGCTTGTTAGCCCCATTGCTTTGGTTAAGCCTGCATATGTTTAAACATTACCTGCTTCAAAAACGTATCCCCTTCACATCTGGCAGGTTTAACCAAAGTCTGGGAAGTGTGACAAGATGTTACTACAAACTACATGGAGGTCACATTCCCAATCCACCCCAATGACATCACAAAACCACTCAATCGTCAGCAAAATCGTTAGCACTTTTATACCTCTCTGGGGACTATGTATCTGCTTTGGTTCTTTGGCTGTTAAAGTAAAAGGCAAGTTTGTGTAATGCACTTTAGGGAATGAACATTTATAATGACCATTTAGAGGTCTGGAATTTAGAGGTTCTGTTATCTGGACTTATAGGGATGAACAGGACTGACCAAAAAACACAAAGCAAGCAATGGACCTGGCAGAACAGCACATGAAAGAACACTGAGGAAGACTAGGACTGGGTGACATAACTCATTACATTTTTTTAATGAAATTATTTTGATATTTGCTCCAAAATTGGGATTTGTTATAATAAAAACCATTAAAAAAACTATAATTGTAAAACACAGCAAAAATCAATTAGTTTCTATTAGTTTAGTTTCTATTTATATGTTTCAAATAAAATATATAGTTACAAATTGCAATATTTACCTACATACTCAATAAACAATTCATTTAATGTACATTTTTGACTGAATAAGAATTTAAATCGTAGACACTATTAAGACATATTTGCTTTAATGTTCTGCTTTAAAGCTGTAAGGACAACTTAATAGGAAAGGAAACTTAATAGCCAAATGATAAACTCATTAATCATATTTATCTCACCCAGCCCTAAGCAACACAACTAATTCAAGAACTGATTGTGAATTAATTACCATTTGTTAGTTAGTACTGTACTGATATTAGGAAAGCAGTTCTAGTAACAGAAAGGATTTGTCTGTGGCACCACAAAATGCCATTGCAATAGCAATTAAATAACACGCTGTTTTTCAATGACAGCTTGAACATGGATTAATCATTCTAAAGACCGTGCACAACCAGCTGCTTTGCAGAGCACGCTTTCCCTCAGCAGAAGCTCAGCAATCAATGCAGCAAAGTGTGGCAGAATTTTGCCGTTACCTGAGGGACCAGTTCTCTTGGGTTTGTGCGAAAAGTGTTCACCTGGATTTGGTGGAGGTGCCACTTCTTGGCCCTGTCTACTTTGAACAGGATCATACTCTTTTCCGTCATAGTTGGCATCAAAGAATTTTTTATACCACTGGACGAATTCAAAGTTGTCCTGGAATTTTCCTTTCACTAATTTTTCCACCGGAATTATCTGGATGACAAAAAAGGAAAAAATAAAAATGTCTGTGAAATAAATTAACGGGAGAAAGACCTTTGGGTTAAAACATTAACAAGTTAGTAACTACTGTATATTAAGGAGGTAGCACATGGTTACTTAAGTTTGTATTAGTCATATCTAGGCACACTACACATTCCGTGCCCCCTTGCATGTTTGTTTATGAAATATTTTGGCTAATTAAACGATGCTTTATTGCACCAATAAGACTGTAGTATTCAATAGGAATCTAGTAGCTCCATTTAAAACATTTAAATGTATTCTGTAGAATTATACAAATTTTCCACAAAATCAATGCAGAAAGTGTAACAAATGCCTGCAGATTCTGGGCCGGGTCATATATTCAATGTTAAAACTTTAATTAATAATCTGATGACATCTTTTAAATACAATGGAAACATGTATACAAAACTAAATATGTGAAAGCCACTAACTTTGTCCACATTCATCCTTTTGAAAGCCGCTTGCAGTACTTTGAAGTTGTGTATATACTCATGTTCCAGCTTGGCTTGAAACTTCACTTTCTTTAAAAGAATACACCCTGGGAACAGCATGTCCATGAACTGACAATAAGCCGCCCCTGAGGACAAACAGCAGAGGAGAACATCGGTGAAAAAAGCCCATTCATTACTCAAATACTGTCTTTGATCAGGTATAGTATGCTTGTCATTGATTAAACTTATCAATGTAATGTGCTTTAACAGTGCAGAGTAAATGGATTCAGTTAATTGATTGTATTGGAAAAGTTACATAATAAATCTCAAAATGATCAAAGGCAAAGTAGATGCCCTTTCTGTACATCTTCTTCATACTTCTGGAAGTTTGAGAACAGACAGTAGTAGTGCAGCTGGGTGTAGTTGAGATTAAAGACTAAGGATAAGTTAGTAAGACCCACCTGAACATAACTGTTCTATTTTGGTGTAGGTGAGCTGGAGGGAGTCGTTTACCCATGCCAGCATATCATGTCGACTCAGGTTCTCAATTGTTACTGATGTGGAGTATACATTCACTGCCATCTTCTATAAAGAGACAAACTTTTATAATTACACTATAGATCCAGTGATTTACAAATACATGTTTCTAAGCAGGTTCCAGTAAAAGTACCATCTGTAAATAGTATTTGTTTCTTATGACTTGTTTCTTATTATTATTTATACCTTTAATGTACATTGTTATGTATATATGTATCTTATTAAGATATATATCTTACTTATCTAGTTGAATATGTTTTTTTTAATTATTTTACCAGTATTTAATAAATAGTATATTATGTATGTATAAAAAACATCGCCATCGCCATAACATTTATTATTATTAAATATTTTTCGTAATTCTTTAATTCAACCATTTTAAGATACCGTAATTGTATTGCTCTAAATTATAACTGAAACAGATAAATGTTGTTACAGTCACTTGTACGACGTGTTATAGTACAAACAGGCCCTTACACACGTTCTGTATATCACAGACATATCTCTTTTTTCTTTACGCCAACATAACTACATGTCAATTCTGCGTTTTGTTGTGAGACGGAGCGCATTAAAATCTGCAGTCAAGTGGAAAAACGTAGCTCCGCCGAACAAACGGCGCATTATTGTGACAGTTGCTCTGATCTGCCCCCTCTGCAGGCCCGACCAACATAAGCAACAGCACACACGCTCGATCCGTCACCACAGACAAAAGAGGCCCGGACGCCTATTTAATGCTATTCATAATAAAAATAATCCGATAAATTATAATAGTTTATAAATTGTATACTCACTGTATTTTGATTGCGTCCTTCCCAATGTTGATATTACACTGGCCGAAGGCAATCTAGCTGTCAAATCAAGGCGAGGGCTGTCCACTGCTGCTGTGGGTTGCCAGATATGCTGCTATGCGCTGCTTAGTTACGGGCCGCCCCAGATAGCGCCACGCTCGGCACAGAGCGCATGCGCTCCACCCCTTCATTACAGTGGCTTTTTATAAGGCGCTATTCAAAACATAGGACTTTCCCACGGTTATTGCGCACGTTTTGTATAAAACGCACTTTTAATACGTGACAATAGCGGTATATGTTTAACACTACATGGGTTAATTTGGCATAATGAAATATGACATTTCTGAAATATATCTGAAATCTGCCTAAACGTAAGCTGTGGTCTTATTGTTACTTTATTAATTAGTGACATTTTTGCAATAATATTTTATAATATTGTCATAAGCATTAGAACATGACTATCATTTTTATGCTTAATGTAAAACTACAACTGAATGAGAAATATGTCCCTGTTAAACGATTACATTCCTGTTAAAAAGCACACATACTTGAGGTTGAAGGGGGTTTATTTGCACTTTTTCATGAGATAAACATATAATGCATACAACATACAACTGTAGTGCACACAGCACATTTTAGAAAATTGAAAAGCATAGTGAAAATCCAGTTTAAAAAAATACATGAATATTCAGCACCAACAGAAATCTTCTTTCATATCAATGCTTGTGTCACTGTAACATTGAGCTTAACAGGTAAAGTGTTTTCAAACGGTCTCTAATGAAGTGCTTTGAGCAACTTTTACAAACATATACAAAACGAACACATGCCTCAGTTAGCATTTTGGTGTTGTTGAACTGGGGTTTGGTTAATACTTGTGAAGTACAATGTTTTTGAATCAATGCACAGTATTAATCTTTCAGTGAACAGTAAACCAGCTGTATTATATCATAAAGTGCTTGGCTTAGAATGTTTCAACAGGTTTTTTTTGAAAGATCCTACAGATACATTTCAAAATGTTGGTATTAATGTAAAGAATAACTTAAATGCTCATGACGCTAAAGGGAATGTTATAATAATTACAGAATTAAAAAGCTGAAACTGTTGTTAGTGTTGGATCAATCAGGTTTTAGTTACACTTAAGAACTAAAGAGGACAATTTGATATGTAACATAGTAAACAATATTATCTTCATTTCACATTTTAGGAGCTCATGGCTGTGTGCTTATAAACAACATTAAATCAAACTAAAGTGCTTCTTACAAATTACTTTTTTTGAATGGTTAAGCAAGTGACATCATGAAATGGGTGTGCCACGACTGAAAAGAAAAATCTAATATCTTGTATTGGCTTTAAATATTCAGCAAAAATTTGCGTAAATATGTGAACACCTCAACACAGAGAAAATGTTTCCAATTTCCTAATGTAATAGTTGTAAGTGTAGAGAGACAGGGTGCTATTGTACATAAGTGTAACTTGCAAGATAACACACTGAGGTAAATGTATAGTCACCAGCAAATACAATAAACAGTTCAAATATTAAATAACTTTACAATGGTTAACTTATTCTAGCCACGAACAACTACACAAACAAAAAAACTCCCATTTTTAAACAAGTTCAGTTGCTGTCTTAAAAATACTGTAAAAGGTAACATATGTAAAACGTGTACTGTTGTTGTGTGGAAACACAAGGTATTTGTAAAAGTCTGTCCCATGTACTACTCCCTTAAAACCACAGACAAGGTAAATGAGTTTGTTCAGCACTACAACAGTGTTTTATATGAACACAATCTTCACGATTTCATTTGTCTGAATATGAAGAACGAAACAATTTGTTACATTTTTATTACCAAATTTCTCACAAGCATATTTAACCTTGTTTTCCAATTTTCAGACAAACAATTTGTTTCTTGTATGCCTATATATATATATACCTAAAACCTTGGAGTTTAGTTGCAAGTGGTTAAACTTAAATAAATTTAATCAGATGTAATGTCAAAAAACAGTTTCAGACTTTTTTCAAAGTGCTGCTCCAAAATGTTACCAGATTCCACTGGACCTGCCACCAGGTGGCGCAAGAATCCTTGCCGAGGCTCTCTTTGGAACGTTATCATCAATTTGGGCACCTATCATAAAAAATAGTCAGCAACATAATGTTTACACCATCGATGAGATCTTCAAAATTAATTTAATTTTCTTTATGCAAAATATAATTTCTTTTTCCATATGAGTTTGATTCACCCATACAGCCTTTACTATGATGTTGTATACCATAATAAAAGTTATACAGCAAAATGTAATCATTATTTATTTTTAAAAATTACCTAAATATATATAAATATATACATATATTTAGGTTACTGTACCAGACAAACTAAAGCCAGACTCGTGTAGGTCCCTCATTCCCCCATGGCGAGTGCAGGGTCGTGGGGCCAAGTCTCCATCTGCAGGGCCCAACTCCTTCTTCCCCGAGTTCTGTACTGCAGCTACATCTCCAGTATAAGGAGCTCGTTCTACACCCTTAAGTGCTTGACACTGAATTAGAAACAAACTTAGCATAACCATTCCTATACAATAAAATACAGTATATATACAAACAATACAGTACCTTCTCCCTTTGGACCATTTTCTTATACAGGTAGTCTGGGAAGGTTCGTAGAGGGTAGAATTTTCCAGAGCCCTCAGCGCAAGTAAAGATGTCATTTTCATAAACCACGCGACCACGGCTGATGGTTACCAGGGGAACACCGTGACAGCGCAGATTCTCATACAGGTTTACATCACCACCCTGCCACTGAGTGGTCACAGAGATGGTCCTACAGGTAGACAATGTATGAGATAAATGTACCTCAGACAGATGATATTTACATCAACCACAGGAGTGAAGGACTTTTATTTAACATTGTTTAATGTATAAAATGTTATTTAATATTCTTCAAATCACAGCTGAATCGAATTCTTCATTATTTTATACCTTGTTGATTCTGGATCCCACACGACCACATCAGCATCAGCTCCAGGAATGATCCTGCCCTTCCTGGGGTAAAGGTTGTAGATTTTTGCAGCATTGGCGCTTGTGACAGCCACAAAACGATTCTCGTCCATCTTGCCTCCAACCTAACAACAAGAAAAGATTAAACATTGCCTAAATGTAGCATTTTTTTATTTGGAAAGTTGTGCAAGAACATTAACTCGCAATAAGACCAGAAATATGTATTAAGAATGTAAATAAATCAATCCTGATTTCATGAGGTCATTAAGTTCAACTTTCTTGTATTATAGTATGTAAACATTACAAAAGTAGTAGTACTTCAGTGCTGAAATCTAGTTGAAATCTAAAAATGTAACGAAATAAGCTTTTCTGTTATTTTAGTTATATTAATGTTCTTTAGTTCACAGGTGGCAAAATTATGATTCCTACTATGGTTAAATTATTTAAGTTATAAATACTTGGCTGTGTCTGTGGTTTTAAATTAACACATACCATTAAATGAACTGATTCTGTTAAATTAACACAGACATTTGAAGTAAAAGTGTTTCTAATGTCTTTTTAAATTTTGCTGTGTTCTAATGTCTTTTTAAATTTTGCTGTGGTACCAATATCAGCACTAAAGAATAAGTGTTGTGGAAGGAGACGTACCACTCCCCTCTCCCAGATAACACTCATGCGGTCCTGCACTCCAGGAACACCATGTGGGATTTTAGTGAAGTCGTCTTTGCCCATAGCCTTCTGTTTAGTGGTGAAGGGCCGGTGGTCCGATGTCACAACGTTCAGAGTGTCACTTCACAGAAAAAACACAGATGCCATCACAGACTGCATAATCTATAGTATAGTTAAGTGACTGTATAAATATTTATTATTAAAACATGTCTGATGAATCAACTTACTTTCCCAGAAGACTGAGCAGGTAATTGGGAGTGTTGGGGTCCAGT
Source organism: Botia kubotai (assembly GCA_036877585.1). Classification (NCBI taxonomy): domain Eukaryota; kingdom Metazoa; phylum Chordata; class Actinopteri; order Cypriniformes; family Botiidae; genus Botia; species Botia kubotai. Next base: position 373 of record JAZGTI010017704.1, on the reverse strand, counting down.
CTGAGGGGTGGCACAGTGACGAAAGCGGCAGCGTGGGCCCAGTCCTGGTGGTAGTACTGCAGCCCGTTTAACACAGCATGAGCCGTGGAGGTCTCGCCATTAACCACTTTCCCTACACAAACCGACCAATCACGGATCAGAGTTCAAGTCATGTGGTACAAGATCTGGGTTTTGAATAATAAAAAGATTAATGGTAGGTCACTGCCTGGCTCTTACCCTGCATTTTGGCTGATGCTAAAACATCACCTGCAGACATGCTGGATACATTCACCAGATATATGGGACAGTGAGCCTAAGGAACAAATAAGCCAAAACATTTATGGTTAATATCTTTAAAAGCATTTAAACTGCAAATAATCAGTAACTAATATGT